>ML270958.1:0-28396 GCA_005239495.1 Nicotiana undulata | reverse complement strand
ACACAACCCAAATACGAATAAGAATTCATATATATGGACATATAGTTAAGAAAGCCGACAAAATGACATATATAGATGTCGAATACCCTATTTAACCGAACGAGCTGAATATCAACCTAATAGTATCATGAAAATACTTCAGCTACAATACCAATGCCTTTCTCAGAAGGTCTTTCTAGCAATAGAATAGTAAAATACCACATTTGGCGTCTTAGGAATTTTCCAGAATTCGTGCTAAAAGGAAGGACGGAGCTTAGCCTTAACATACCTTTCCAACGAACGTCCGAATGCCGGTAGTTCCTTCACGAACGTTGTTCCTTACGTCCTAAGCTTCGCAAACACTATATATATGCAGCTTATACGCACCTATAAACAGTTCATAATTGAGTTTAAATCGGCAGATTTTCCATATGACCCTAACTTGACGAAACGTCCGTAGAACTTTGTAAAAACGATCATAAAAGAGTCCAAAGATGATTACATTGGCAAACTAAATATAAATCTTGAAGAAACAGAAAGAACAACAAATTCCTATCTTCCAATAATAGCTCCAAGCACATCTAATAGAAGGGGAAAACGATTGCAAAGCGTAGAGATTGCGTTTCTAGGCACGGGGGCAAACTTTAACGACAAAAATCATTAAAAACGCACCTTAATCACTCAAGAACACCATGGAACCCTCTCTTCAGCTTTCTCACTGTTTTGGGACGAAGATGAAATGTTTTAGGGTCTTAAAATTCGGATTTTCCGACTTATACTACTTGTTTGACCCGACCCGATTCGCGGCCCGGTTTCAGCACGGACAGTCCGCGGTAAAATAGTCATAACGTTTTACTCCGATGTCGGTTTGATGTGAGGTTAGTTTTGTTACGAACTAGACTCGTAGAAATTCGATTTGGTTGGTTTTGGGTCCCATAACCCTTTATATATTGGGAGAAACGATCTGATACATTTGACCCAAAGTTTAGAAATTTAATTAGAGAAATTTACAATAACTTTTGCCGACTTTTATTTCGCAACTTGCTTTACTCCAAAACTTAACATGTGACCAGTGTGATATTAGAATACCTCATAACACATTATTCTTAGCATATTAGATACTCTTAGTCTTATCCCACAGGTGCAAGTTAACTTAAACCTTCCGAACGCGCGGGGTGTTACCCAAGCCATTTCTTTAATCACGAACCTTTGTTTATGGGATTCCTTTGACCTAAAGCTTTAGTTTAATTCCTTGATATTACCACACATTTTCAGTCTTATTATCCCAATGTTCTATACCCAATCATATATACCTAATATAACCACGCCACTTTACGTATATTACGTAACAGAAGAGAAAAAAACACATGGGGTCTTAGTCTCCCCCCCCCCCCCAAGATCATTCGTCCGTGAATGGGTCAAATCAATTCCTTGGTTTCATTTCTTTTTCGCTAATACGTTATTTGCGAGGCTATATTTGTTACATTTTCAAAGAATAAATTAAATTCTGAAGATTCCAACTACTAGGCTTCGTATAGCTATCTCGCAATAAGAAATTTAAATTGCACTTTCAAGTCATTTAAAATCCAATTAAGTTGCTGTAAAGAAATAATTTCCAATTATTTAAATGCAACTCACCTTAAGCCGTAAATAGGTGGGGGTACTTCTTCCTCATTTCCTCCTCAGCTTCCCAGGTCATTTCCTCGATGTTGTTATTTCGCCATAACACTTTCACGGAAGCCACTTCTTTAGTTCGAAGCTTTCTTACCTGCTGATCTAAAATAGCTACTGGTACCTCTGCATAAGATAAGTCTTCAGCAATGTGAATATCCTCAATGGGCGTAATACGTGAAGGATCTCCAATGCACTTCTGCAACATAGATACATGAAACACATGATGGACTGCTTCCAATTCTGAAGGCAAATCAAGCTCATACGCCACCCTACCAATCCTCCGAATAATCTTATACGGTCCAACATACCTGGGGCTGAGCTTCCCCTTCTTTCCAACTCCCATGACGCCCTTCATAGGCGATACTTTTTGGAAAACCCAATCTTCTACATCAAACTCTAAGTCTCATCGTCGAACATCTGCATAAGACTTCTGCCGACTTTGTGTTGTACGCAGCCGGTCTCTAATAAGTTTTACCTTTTCCGTTGCTTGCTGGACTAAATTAGGACCTAGCAAATCTGCTTCCCCGACCTCGAACCAACCGATCGGTGACCTATACTTCCGCCCGTATAGTGCTTCGTAAGGAGCCATCTGAATACTAGCTTGTAAGCTGTTATTATAAGCGAACTCAATAAGAGGTAGATGATCATCCCAACGTCCTTTAAAATCTAGCACGCAAGCACGTAACATATCCTCAACTGTCTGAATAGTACGCTCTACCTGTCCAAAAGTTTGCGGATGAAAAGCGGTGCTAAGATTTACATGCGTGCCTAGACCCTTCTGAAAAGATTTCCAAAAATGTGCTGTAAATTGAGCCCCTCGATCAGAGATAATAGATAATGGCACTCCGTGAAGGCGAACAATCTCTCGAATGTAAAGCTTGGCATAATCCTCGACTGAATATGTCATCCTGACTAGCAGGAAATGAGCAGGTTTTGTAAGCCTATCAATAATTACCCAAATAGAATCATACCTCCGTGGAGTGCAAGGCAAACCAGTAATGAAACCCATATTTATTATGTCCCATTTCCATAATGGAAGCTCAATATACTGAGTTAAGCCTCCATGTCTCTGATGTTCGGCTTTAACATGCTGACAGTTGGGACATTAGGCTACCATCTCCGTGATATCTTTTTTCATTCCATTCCACCAATAGATCTGTCGAAGGTCCCGATACATCTTTGTCGCTCTGGGGTGAACTGCATATCTAGAATAATGGGCCTACGAAAGAATCTTGGTGCGGAGCTCTCCGACTGTCGGTACACATAAGCGGCCTTGGTATCTAAGAACTTCATCTCTAGTTAGCTCAAATAAAGGTTGTCGCTGTTGTGGAATACTTTCCCTCAGTTTTATAAGCTCAGGATCCTCGTGTTGTCGCTTTTTCACTTCAGTAACAAAAGAAGATTTTGCCGTATACTGAATGAGAATGCGTCCACCCTTTGTGTCTACCAAACGCACATGCAAACTAGCTAGCTGGCATAGATATCTGGTCATCTTGACCTTATCAGCTTCAACATGGCTTAGACTGCCCATGGACATCCGGCTAAGAGCATCAGCAACAATATTAGCTTAGCCGGGATGATATAAAATATCAACATCATAGTCCTTTAGTAATTCTAGCCATCTTCTTTTTCGTAGGTTCAGCTCCCTCTATTTAAATAAATACTGAAGGCTCTGGTGGTCTGTGAAAACATCAATATGAACCCCATATAGATAATGCCGCCAAATCTTTAGGGCAAAGACAACTGCGGCTAACTCAAGATCGTGCGTAGGATAGTTCTGTTCATGTTTCCGCAACTGTCTGGAGGCGTACGCGATAACCTTACCATGCTGCATAAGAACACAACCTAGGCCGATTCTCGAGGCATCACAATATACAACATAACCCTCGGTGCCATCCGGAAGAGTCAAGACAGGTGCCGTAGTAAGCCTTTTCTTTAGCTCCTGAAAACTTTGTTCACATGCCTCAGTCCACTGAAACTTAGCTCCCTTATGTGTCAGTTTCGTCAATGGTGCAGAGATAGAGGAAAATCCCTCCACAAACCTTCGGTAATACCCTGCCAAGCCTAAAAAGCTACGAACCTCTGTCGGATTCAAGGGCCTCGGCCAAGTCATCACAGCTTCAATCTTTTGGCCATCAACCTTGATACCATCGCCGGTAATAACATGACCAAGAAAATCTACAGAAGTTAGCCAAAATTCACATTTAGAGAATATAGCATATAACTTGTAGTCCTGGAGAGTCTGCAATACAGCTCCCAAGTGGTCCGCATGCTCGGCTTCCAATTGTGAATATATCAGAATGTCATCAATAAACACAATCACTAATTCATCCAAGAATGGTTTGAATACCCGGTTCATAAGATCCATAAAGGCTGCTGGGGCATTTGTAAGCCCGAAAGACATGACAAGGAATTCAAAATGGCCATACCTCGTCCTAAATGCTATTTTTGGGATATCAATATCCCTGACTTGTAGCTGATGATAACCGGATCGCAAGTCGATCTTCGAAAAACATTTGTCACCTTGTAACTGGTCGAACAAGTCATCAATCCGTGGAAGAGGATACTTATTCTTGATAGTGACTTTATTTAGTTGCATGTAGTCAATACACATCCGTAAGGAGCCATCTTTCTTTCGAACAAAGAGCACCCGAGCACCCCATGGGGATGTACTTGGTCTAATAAAGCCTTTATCGAGCAAGTCCTTTAGTTGTTCCTTCAATTCCCTTAGCTCTGCAGAAGCCATCCTGTAGGGAGGAATGGATATAGGCTGCCTATCAGGAAGCAAATCTATAGCGAAATCGATTTCCCTTTCGGGGGGAATTCCTGGAAGCTCGTCAAGGAATATCGTCGGGAATTCATTCACAATAGGAACCGACTGAAGAGTCGCTGGCTCCTTATCTATATCCCTGACATGAACCAGATGGTATATACAGCCTTTAGCAATAAACTTCCGAGCCCTAAGGTATGAAATAAACTTACCCTTGGGCGTGGCTGCATTACCTTTCCATTCAAGGACACGCTCACCAGGAAAATGAAATCGGACCAACTTTGCACGACAATCAATATTAGCATAACAAGCTGCCAACCAATCCATACCCATAATGACATCGAAGTCTAGCATAACCAATTCCACAAAATCAACAGAAGTTGGACAGTCATTAATTAACACTGTACAACCTCGGTAGACATGATTAGCTACAATATAGTCGCCAACTGGCGTAGACACCTCAACTGATTGTGGAAACAACTCAGATCTCATGTCAAGCTTACCAGCAATAAATGGAGTAATATATGAAAATGTAGAGGCGGGATATATCAAGGCATAAATGGCATGAGAATGTGTTGTCAATATACCTATGACAACATCTGGGGATGCCTCTGAATCCTGTCGGCCTGTGAGTGCATATAAGCGATTCTGGCCACCACTATAACCTGAGGTGTCTCCTCCACCTCTCCCCCTACCACGGACCTGAGTAGACTGTGGAAATGTTCGGGGAGCACGGACTAAGGACAAAGAGGCTGCTGTGTATCCTCAAGGCTGAGCTGGTGCACCTCTGCCTAACCCCGGGCACCGGCTAATAAAATGTCCAGTCTGCCCACAATGATAACATCCACTCGAACCTTGTCTACACTCCCCGGTGTGCAGCTTACCGCACTGAGTACATCTGTGCGGAACGCTCATGTCGACGGCCCTCAGGCTGGCCTGAGCTCTGCCCCGGTCCTGACTGAATATAACGATCAAACCGCTGGCCCTGTATCTGTGGTGGGAAACTACCTGCTGACCGAGGTGGATATCGATGGAGTGGGGGCCTAAAATCACCACGTGACTCCCTATAAGAACCCATAGTACAGGCCCTCTTACTCTACTCCGTATCCCTGCGAGTATCACGAATCCGACGGGAAAGGTCCTCTGTAGTCTGAGCAAAAGCCTGTATGCGAGAAATATCTACATCATCCGATAGGGATGCTACCCTACAGTCTCTAATCAGATGATCCCCCAAACCATCCACATAATGATGAACTCTAGCCCTCATGGTACGTACGATATCTGGTGCATACCTCTCCAAAGAATTAAACTTATGGTTATAATCCCTCACAATCATATCCCTCTGCTTCAGGCTAAGACACTGGTCAAGACAGGCCTCCCGAACCTCCCGTGGCAAATAATGGGCTAAAATGCCTTAGAGAAGTCCTCCCATTTCTGCTGGCGGAGCATCAGGTCCTCTAGATCTCTCCCATGCCTCATACCATAGGACAGCTACATCACGTAGTCGAAAAGAAGCCAACTCCACAGCCTCAGTGACGGAGGCATGCATCACCCTCAATACTCTATACATATGGTCTATAAAGTCCTGGGGATCCTCAGTAGAACTGGATCCTGTAAATAATGGAGGGGCCAAGTGAAGAAACTCTCGTACCGTCGAGCTTCCAGTCTGATCTCTCCGGGCATCTGCCCCCGACTCTAGTTGTCGCTCATGAATAGAAACCATCCTAGTCAGCAACTGAACTGCCTCCCTTATCCCCTGCTCCCTAGTCTCTAATGGGGGGAACAACAGGTGCTGGAGGTCCTGTGTCTTTAGCTGCCTCAGGTACCAATGGAACTGGTAAGGCTGGGGGTACTGAATCTCCCTGGGCTCCAACAAGTGCTGGGAAAGCTGAAACTAGGGGTACTGGAGACTCACTGTGTGCCTCTAAGGGAAATCTATCCCTCTGACCCCCGTGGGGAACGACTGGTACTTTCCCCCGGATCCATACCTATCTCTCGCTGTGCCATCTCCTAAGCGTAGGTAGCCTGTTAGATAAGAAACACAAAGCACGATTTAGATTCCATATGTTCTTGAAACTTTGCTCTATGCACGATCTATTAATTGAAAGAAATGTAACCATTCCTAAATGCCTCATAGCCTCCTGATTATAAGTGTGGTGCACAACACACCCATAAGCAAGACTCTACTAGACACGGCTTGTGGACTCCCTGGGATACGACCTGCTCTGATACCAAGTTTGTCACGCCCCCAAACTAGGGGAGGCACGACTGGCACTCGATACTGTATTTGATCGAGTTAGCCACTAAACATACTAGCTAACTAAACTGGGGGCCCAACAGATCGGGCAGCACAACATCTGAAATACTAAGCCTGGACCGTTAAGGTCATGACCTGAATAACGATAAGCAAAAATAATAAAGTACTAGCTTGCCGACGAGGCCGCGACTGAATACATACATGCCTACACACATATATATGCATGCCAAGCCTATGGGCTGGAGACTGAAAGCTGCAAAAAGAAACCCAGAATACTGTGTCAACAATAGCCTATAAGAGTGTCATAAGCGCTGTCGGGACAAGGCCCCAACTATACCCAAACTATACAACAAAAGTAACCATCCTATGGAAGCTCCAGGAAGAGGTGGAGCTTACCAACTCACAGCTGAACTCCAAAATCCTAGCGGAGGGGTCGATCAGAGTCCCTACCTGGACCTGCACGCACGAAAAGAAAATGCAGTAGCTCCAAGTAACGAGACATCAGTACGAATAAAAATGTACTGGTATGTAAGGCAGAAAGTAGAATCACACATAGCTGATGTAAAAAGGGTAATAGAGATACCACCTGACACTGAAACTTTGATAGCCTCCATGGCCGACATCCGACCTCATAGTAATCAAATATGCATGGTATGCTCATGTGATCGTATGTCGTGAATACATATATATTGATTCAAATGCATGACATACCCAACCAAATGATAGCAATGGCGGTCTCTCCCAACAGCTAACCGGTATCATATTGCCAACTTGTGGCCATCTGTACAATATATATAGTTATTCGGGCAAATAGGCCCCTTACCTCCGATTATAGCTCGAAGTCCATGCATAATATGCCATGTATGATATGAACTTTGAATGCACATAATAGGCCATAACAAGAACTTAGCCAATCTTGGCTCATTGACACTCTTATTCTCATAATCTCATAATCACCTTCGTATCGCATACAAATGTCTCGTGGAACCTCATATGTTTTTTGAATAAGCTTGAAAACTTAACTCGACTTTTAGAAAGATAACTTAACTCTGAAGATGTTCATAAAAAGCTTAAGGTGCTTCACTTAGTCCTTATACCAGTTTTCTTGATAATTAGTAAAAGAAAGTATTTCAAAAATCAAGTGTTTTAGTAGTTTAAACATAAAAATTATATTTGAGATTTTATGGAAATCGACGTATCACTTTAGATATTTTAAAATACACTTTAACAAGGAAGAAGGATTGATCGCAAATACTAAATGCCTTTATTTTTAAGTGACACAACCCAAATACGAATAACAATTCATATATATGGACATATAGCTAAGAAAGCCGACAAAATGACATATATAGATGTCGAATACCCAATTTAACCGAACGAGCTGAATATCAACCTAATAGCATCATGAAACTACTTCAGCTACGATGCCAATGCCTTTCTCAGAAGATCTTTCTAGCAACAGAATAGTAAAATACCACATTTGGCGTCTTAGGAATTTCCCAAAAATCGTGCTAAAAGGAAGGACGGAGCTTAGCCCTAACATACCTTGCCAACGAACGTCCGAATGCCGATAGTTCCTTCATGAACGTTGTTCCTTATGTTCTAAGCTTCGCAAACACTATATATATGCAGCTTATACGCACCTATAAACAGTTCATAATTGAGTTTAAATCGGCAGATTTTCCATATGACCCTAACTTGACGAAACATCCGTAGAACTTTGTAAAAACGATCATAAAAGAGTCCGAAGATGATTACCTTGGCAAACCAAGTATAAATCTTGAAGAGACAGCAAGAACAACAAATTCCTATCTTCCAAAAATAGCTCCAAGAACAGCTAATAGAAGGGGGAAACGATTGCAAAGCGTAGAGATTGCGTTTCTAGGCACGGGGGAAAACTTTAACGATAAAAATCATTAAAAGTGCACCTTAATCACTCAAGAACACCATGGAACCCTTTCTTCAGCTTTCTCACTATTTTGGGACGAAGATGAAACGTTTTAGGGTCTTAAAAGTCGGATTTTCCGACTTATACTACTTGTTTGACCCGACCCGGTTCGCGACCCGATTTCAGCCCGGATAGTCCGCGGTACAATAGTCATAACGTTTTACTCCAATGTCGGTTTGATGTGAGGTTAGTTTTGTTGCGAACTTGACTCGTAGAACATAGATTTGGTAGGTTATGGGTCCCATAGCTCTTTATATATTGGGAGAAATGATCTGATACATTTGACCCAATGTTTAGAAAATTTATTAGAGAAATTTACGATAATTTTTGCCTACCTTTATTTCGCAACTTGCTTGACTCCAAAACTTAAAATGTGACCAGTGTGATATTATAATACCTCATAACACATTATTCTTAGCATATTAGAAACTCTTAGTCTTATCCCACAGGTGCAAGTTAACTTATATCTTCCGAACGCGCGGGGTGCTACCCGAGCCATTTCTTTAATCACAAACCTTTGTTTAAGGTATTCCTTTGACTTGAAGCTTTAGTTTAGTTCCTTGATATTACCACACATTTTCAGTCTTATTCTCCCAATGTGGTATACCCAATCATATATACCTAATATAACCATGCCACTTTACGTATAATACGTAAGAGAAGAGAAAACAACACATGGGGTCTCACAACAACTACCGCCCAAAATATACATATATATACAACCCACACAGTGTCTATGGAGCCTCTAAGAGTACTAGTAGTTTTACATAAACTTGCCGGCAACAAGGCCCTGGCTATACCTTATACATCATAAGCAAAAGAGAATGGTATAATCCACACACGGCCCCGAGAGGAAATGGGGCTCACCAGAACTGCTGAAGTGATGAAGAGGAGGCACCACTAACGGTGGGCTGAGCTACCTGCTATGGAACTACCTACATCCATATAAAATATGTAGCGCCCCCAGCAAAAGGAACGTTGGTACCGTTGAATAGTACTAGTATGTATGAACAAACTTTACTCTGAGTAAAATCAAATAATACACAGATGGGAGAAAGCTTAAAGAAACCAACAATTAGTGCACATAGATATGGAAACAAACAAAATTGAGAGTTTCACAGATTCTTATTTCAATATAGTCATATTTCACCCTTATTCCTTCTCATCATTCCACCCTTATTACTCTTGTTGCGGCGCGCAACCCAATCCCACCGGACAATCACATTTCAGTCTTATTACATTCTGTTGCGGCGTGCAACCCGATCCCACCGTACAATTCGCATTCCACCCTTTTTACCTCTCCACCCTTATTACTTCGTGGTGCAGCGTGCAACCCGATCCCACCGGATGATCACATTTCGTAGCAACAATAACAGCCCACAATTAAATCACAAGGCTTCATATCATCAAGAGTACTATTTCATAACAACCAATCGATCATATGTTCACAATAGTCTTTATCAACCTTTAATTAAATCACAAAGATTCTCATCAATCAAGAATATAAATTCATTACAACCAACAATCCGTACGAAGTCAAGCCACAATAAACCTTGCCAAACAATGAGTCATATCCGATATTTCCATGGTCATTTAGTTCGATTAAATAAATTCACAACTCCTTTTCATCACTTGTTACACGGCCCTTAGCACTTAGATACATTCACACATTTGGGCTTTTTACCATTCTTGTATACCAACATATTCGAGACCTTAACGAACCTTGCACATGATAGAGTAATCACAAAGAAATAATCTTTCACAAATTCAATTAACATGATAATCGACTAAGAGAATCAGAGAATGAAATCTTACACCTCAATACTTCAGGACCATCAATTCACATGTCCTCATCAAGAAACTCATACTAAATGCTCGGTCACCAACAAGGTGACTCTACGAAGATTAACGTTAGGCATACATACCTCAAATCGGAATTCCCTTTTAGTTTCTATCACAATTCACCGAACCGTCTAGCACCGTCAATCTATTCCACAATGTGACATATTTCACTTAGAATTAGGAATCTTGAATTCAATTGGGCATTTTATCAAACACCATGTTACCCCTTAGATTACTAACCCCCCTTTCCAGTGAAAAAATTACTTTAACTAGCTTCCCTTTACTAGGTCATGGAAGATTGTTCACATGCATGCAAAGTTTCAACTTTTCATTTTCAAGAACCAACCTATGTGTGTTTTATTCATTACCAAAATCTGAGAATTAAAGAGAAATGGGGTGAAGACTTACCTCTTTGAGTGAAGAAGATGACAATAACTCGATAATTTCCGGGCTTGAGTGATTTTGGATAAATCAAATTGGATGATGTTTAAACCTTCTCTCTCCAGAACTCTCTTTTCCTCTCTCTATTTTTGGTCGAAAAATCGCTAAAAATGAAGGGAAGGAGTGTTTTATTAAATAGGGGGTCGGGTTTTAAATTTATAAAATAGGAGTCCCGACACAGAAATGCGGTCACGAATGCGATCGCATTCCTGTCGCAGAAATGGCCCTCAAATGGGCCTAAATTTGAAAATAATCTGCCCAGGTATGTGACCACTATGCGGTCCGCATACCTGTTATGCGATCGCATAGTGCGTCGCATAACCTCCCTCGCAAAAACCATGGGGCAAGAATGCGACAACTATGTGGTCTGCATACCAAAAATGTGATCGCATTCTGGGCCGCATAGTTGTCCTTAATTCGGACAGTAGCCTGGCCAAGTATGCCACCACTATGCGGTCCGCATACCTGTTATGCGATCGCATAACGCACAATTCCTGGAAATTTTTATCTTTTAAGTTCTGGGGTACCTTTACTCAAAATGGGTCCATTTTTAAGAATTTCTATAGTTATAACAATACCGGGACCTATTCGGGCATTATTTTAGACATGAAATTTTACGGGTCTTTACAATGTGTTACTTAATTGACTCGGAGTTTTGTGATATTTGTATCAGTTGATAAATATAAAAAAGGAAAATTATGTAACTTATATGCTAGCGAGATTGACATGTGAAGGTAATTATAAATGATACTTGATGTTCCTGTCTTTGTGATTATCTATGACTGCTATTCCTGCCTAGTCTTCATTTAACTATATTATTTTGACCCTAGTAAGTATCACGTCGACCTCTCGTCACTACTTCTTCGAGATTAGACTGGATACTCACTGGGTACATATTTGTTTATGTACTCATGCTACGCTTCTGTACTTAATTGTACATGTTCTGAGGCAAGTGTATCTGGGTATTAGTCCGGTGTTCGTCCCTAACTAGTACTTGGTGTGGACTTCTCGGTGAGTTGCTTTCCTTGACGTTCTCTGGCAGCACCTTGGAGTTTCTTTCCTTTTGTTATTATATCTGTCTATATTTTTCATCAGTCAATAGGGCAAACTTATATTCTTTTGGATACTCATTCTATTAGATGCCTGTAGAGTTGTGACACCAGTTCCTTGCACATACACGTAGTAGACATCATATTTTGGGCTGTAATTATTGGTTATGACTATCATGGTTATTTTCCTCTTCAAGGTTGCTTAAGTTATCTGTTGTTTTGCGACTTAAATTATAAATATTTTCGCAAGTGTTGGAAAATGTTTTGATAAATTAAAAGAAATCACTAGTAAATTAAGGTTGACTTGCTTGACACCGGAGTTGGGCGCCATCGTGACCTAAATTAGAATTTGGGTCGTGACAGGGAGACAGCTAGAGCAGCCGACATCGACCACGTGCCACCCCAAATTGCTTTGTCTAGTGAACCCTCAACCTTAGGTCATCCTTTAGGTCATTTGTATTTGCATCATATCATTTATACTTAGCAGGACTCGGTCCCAGGCACCGTGTCCCTTTGTAGGAGGCCTGTCCAAATTATGTCAAAGTGGGCCCATGGCCCAAAAGACATTTAATCATCCCTATGTGCTATATGCTACATCTTTAAGGGTAAATGGTTCATTAGGCGGACCAATAACGGTTTGAGGGTAAATGAGAAAGAAAGGAAGAGTGAAAAATGAAGCAAGTAAGGCTTAGTTATTTTTCTTTCACAACATTTTCAAGAAAAAGACCAAACAAATGAAAATGAAAAATCCAAAAAGATTTTGCACTTTCCATCATTTTCAAAAAACCAAAAAATAAAAAAGAGAAAAAGAAAATCCAAAAAGATTTTACATGTTTCAATATTTCCAAAAATGGCATATTTTCTCGCAATTGTTTTTTTTAAATTCTCTCCCTATATCCAATCCTCTCGAACTATGCAAACCTGATTCTCGTCTTTCGGGGTGAGATACATAGGCAGCCCACATAGGGTCTGGTCTTCCTCTTCCTCTTCCTCTTCCTCTTCTTCCTAGTGTGTCTTAGGTTCTTGGCTTTGCGGGGTCATAGTCAAATCTTGCATGTTTAGCCACATTTGACCACATCGCTCGTTTTTGCAAAATAAGGTTATTTTCTCAAAGTAGTATTTTATCTCATGTCTTAGAGCGCTAAGTCCACAACAAGGTGTCTTCTCAGTTTTAATGTCCATCCCTGTTGAATTTGCATTTCTAGCCACTTTTGGCCACATCGGTCATTCTTGCATATTTTCACAAAAGTGGTTCAATGACCCATGTCTCATAATTCTATGTTCTCAACTTAGTGTCCCGCTACCTTAAGGCCCGTCCTTTGAGTTTGCATCTTTAGCCGTTTGGCCACATCAGCTATTTTTGCAAAATGGGTCACTTTTGCAAATTATTTTTATAGGGCCATGATTGTTGGAAGTTTGAAGTCATATAATCCTTGGTGAAATATTTTCATGCCTTTGAGGTCTCCTTTGTTGAGTTTGCACTAGTAGCCACCCTTGACCACGTAAGACATTTTTGCAAAAATAACCCAATCATGTTTGCATGGCTCAATTGGAAGTATTATTGTCTCACACTTGTCTTGAATCATTAACTCTATTTTATCTTATTTTTTCCATTCAGGTATGGATCTATTTGCTAGAGTTTGAGCATGATAGATACCCAAGACCATTTTAGTCAAGATCGTGCATACACGAGCTGCTTGACGAAACTTTTTATTTTTGAGTCTATTTTATGTTGTCTTTTAATTTTTAGTCTTGTACAGTAGTATCGAGTCTGTCAGTCTAGTTAAGTTTGTCGAGTTTTTGTTATAGTATTTTTTGTTTTGTATTTGAAAAAAAAACAAAAAAAAAGTTTTACATGAAAAATTCAAAAAGATTTTTGTTTTTAGTTTATTTTATCCATCTTTTTTCCAGAACTACGCTTGGTCTGATTGATGTGGAAAATGATAAGTAGGAAACCTACATAGGGTTCGATCAAATCATTTTTTTAAAAAAATTTAAAAAAATTTAAATTAAAAGAAAAAAGGGAGAATGAAGTTGTGGGACGTGAGGGGTGAGAGAAAGAAATTAGTGATAATTAGAAAGAAAAGAGAGGATCAAGCCAAGAAGTGCTAGAAAAGAAGGAAAAGAGAAGATTTCAATGAACAAACTTGGGATGATGCCAAATGATCTTGTGACCCTCGAAGTCATTCTAGAACCGTTAATTGTTGCTAGGTTCATTGCACACAACGTGATGTTTTTATATGATAAATGTTCTAAAGCTAACATGTTGGCTTTGTTTTGCTCCTCTTTTGTATTTTAATATTTATATTAACAGGGGGTGTTTAGTTTGTGGCGAGTCATTCGTACAACACAAGGTCAAATAGCAAGGTAGACATGACTGTCAAAGACTTGGACACATGTGTTGTTGATCTACCTAAGAGGATTGTTGAATCAGAATCTGAGTTGAAAGAAGAGGTCTTAAGGTTGAAAGGACAGATGGCCGAAATATACCAAGCCTGGAGTAGTGGGCGTCCTCCATCATTATTTCCCACTAACTACTCTGAAACCTTTGTCACCATTCCGCCACTGTCACAAATCAAGATTCCTACTGCTGTTGATATCTCCCCACAACCTTTTCACACTCCACCTCCCAAAACCACCTCAAAGGGGTCAATGAGTCACTTGGTGAAGACAATTTGATTGATGTTAGTGAAGGTCCCAGTAATTATGATGTGCAACTCAATGGCTAAAATGTCGAGCTTGGTAATTGGAAAGACACACCTTTCTTGGCTAGCAAGGGAGGAGTTTTGGTGGTTTATTTTGTTATCATTTATGTTGTCCGGGTTATTTCAGGGTTGTAATTCGGATATTGTCTTGTGGCTCAAACCCTTCTTCTTCTTGTTTTTCCTAGTTCGTCTAGTGGTAGTAACTCGTCTAGTGTTGTCTAGGATTTTTCCAGGGTTTTAACCCATGTATATTTTGCTTGTTTTGTTCAAATCTTTTTCACCATCTGTCTAATGCAATCTCCTATTTTCTGTTAGATCTAGTCAGTTTTTGTTTAGGTCACTTTTTCTTTTATAATTTTTTTAATTCTGACTCTAGTAATATGACATGCCTGCATAATTCTCAGCCTAGTCTTGAAATTTAGTCTAATCATGAAGAAATGACACAGTTTTGAATATGATAAAATGATACATTGAGGAAACAAGTAAAGATTCACGCATTCTGAGATAACCTGAAAGCTTGAACTTAGTGAAACTGAGGCGGTTAGTCTGGTAATCAAGAAGTTGATGAGAGCATAACCCAACGGAATGTCTCTCAATCGGTTTTAGGTAGATCAATCAGTGCTGAAATGCATTCTTCCACATCGAGATAAGGGTGAGTCAAATTTGTTTCGGACCGGCAAGGTTAATTCATTGGGACAAAGGTATTGCCCATCGGTTTTTGTCTGTCTTGATGCCATCAATAGATACTATGTATGATTTCTTTGCTCATCTTCAATTGCATGCTTGTACCTGGCATTTTTAAAGTTTGGTATGACGAAGACATTTTTATCTGCCACCCAAACACTTTTATCATTTGCTACCCCTTCTGAGCCTTAGTGTGTTTTGTTTCATACCCATCTTTTGGAATCAGAAGTAGAGTTAGGAACTGAAAAAGAAAAGAAAAAGATAAAAAGAAGAAAAAGAAAGGAAAAGAAAAAAGAGAAAAGAAAAAAAAAGAAAAAAAAGAAAAGAAAGAAAGATGAAAAAAAAAAGAGTCAGGTCAGATGTTTTAACTATGTTCGACCTGATTCCTTTTAAGGATACGTAGGCAGCCTTACTCTGAGATTCGGTCCCATTAAAACAAAAAATCCAAAAAATATATATTAAAAAAAAGCAAAAAAAATAATCCCCAGACCAAGAAATTGGGGCAGAAATTTTAATTTTGGCCAAAGATTTGATTCCAAAAGTTGTAACTTTGAACCCTTTCATCATAAATTTTTTTGAGCCTTCATGCCACCATTTCTTTCCAACCCTGTCCAAAAGCCTACATTACGGTCCAAAGAAAGACCTTCCGACCAATCTTTGAGGATGTCAAATTAAGTGTGTGGTGAAAGCATGATTTTTCTGCATCATGGGTAATACCTTGTTCTCCGCACAAAGAGAGAAAATGATAAAAAGAGAAAGTCTTATCGGTGAAAACCCTCATGGGCACCGTAAGGCGACGATGAGTTGAGAAAAAGAGCAAAATGAAGAGACTCGATGGTGAAAACCCTTCAGGGAACTACAAGTCGAATGAGGATTGTGGATCAAATAGGACAATTGGAGCGCTGGAGCCCAGTTTCACAACTTAGAGGCATAAGAAGAGTTGAACATTACACTCTCTTGGCAGATCAAGCCACTTAATCCAAAATGCATGTCATGGTCAGTGGAGATGGCCTTCAAATCATATTAGTTTCTACTTTATTCTTTTTCCTGGGAAATATATTTTCTTGTTAGATACTATCTCTTCTCATTTTTCTCCTTATTTTGTTCCTTTTGTTTTGTTTGAGTCCCCTTTCATTCTGTTTTGTCGAAACAAGTGAGAGATGACTTCAAATCTTCTATCAGCTTTTTAATCACACAAAGCTGAGTCTGGCAAGTACATCAAATTGGCATAAGACACAGGAGAATTGTGTGTGCACTGAGTTGTTGAAACAGATGTTCTTTTGGGATTGTTGTAAATGGAAAAGATTTGGTGAATGTTAAATTGTGAGTGCAATGCATCGGGTATAAGGTATTTGACTTGAGAGAATCAACAATATTTCTTGTGATAAGGGTTGTCCAGAAAAATGGTCGGCCGATAACAAGCATTGTCTTCCAAGTTGAAGTCCAAGTTGATCGTGACAAGTGCAAGAGAAATCTCCCTCGTAGTCAAGGCCACAAACTAACCACCACATTTTAAACTCACAAGTTTTCTTTGTTTGAAACAGGGACAAAGCAGTGCAAGCAAGTTTGTTCAAAAACAAAAAAGGAAAAGAAAGAAAAAGAAAAAAAGAAGAGAAGAGCCGACAAAGAGAAGTTTCTCATCTTTGCCTTCATCTGTCTTGCTAGTGTGCATAAAATGTTTCCATTGATCTTCACATTTTTCCTCCTAGTATAAAAGTCCTATTCCAATGGATTTTCCTTCCAATAAAAATCTTAGTCTGATGAATCTTTCTCCTAAGATAGAAAACCTAGTCTGATAAATTTTCTCCTAGAATCGAAATCTTAGTCTGATGAATCTTTCTCCTAAGATAGAAGACCTAGACTGATGAACTTTCTCCTAGGATCAAATCTTGGTATGATGAATCTTATCCTAAGATAACAAACAAAAAAGACCTAGTCTGATAAATTTTCTCCTAGGATCGAAATCTTAGTCTGATGAATCTTTCTCCTAAGATAGAAGACCAAGTCTGATGAATTTTCTGCTAGGATCAAAATTTTAGTCTGATGAATCTTTCTCCTAAGATATCAAAAAGACCTAGTTTGATGAATTTTCTCTTAGGATCAAATCTTAGTCTGATGAATCTTTCTCCTAAGATAACAAACAAAAAGACCTAGTCTGATGAATTTTCTCCTAGGATCGAAATCCTAGTCTGATGAACTTTCTCCTAGGATCGAAATCTTAGTTTGATGAATCTTTCTCCCAAGATTGAAGACCTAGTCTGATGAATTTTCTCCTAAGATCGAAATCTTAGTCTGATCAATATTTCTCCTAAGATAGAAGACCTAGTCTGATGAATTTTCTCCTAGGATCAAATCTTAGTCTGATAAATCATTCTCCTAAGATTACAAAGAAAGACCTAGTCTGATGAACTTTCTCCTAGGATCGAAATCTTAGTTTGATGAATCTTTCTCCCAAGATTGAAGACCTAGTCTGATGAATTGTCTCCTAAGATCGAAATCTTAGTCTGATCAATATTTCTCCTAAGATAGAAGACCTAGTCTGATGAATTTTCTCCTAGGATCAAATCTTAGTCTGATAAATCATTCTCCTAAGATTACAAAGAAAGACCTAGTCTGATGAACTTTCTCCTAGGATATACGTCTTAGTCTGATGAAATTTCCCCTAAGATAAGAAAACCTAGTCTAATAAATTTTCTCCTAGGATAATAATGGTTAAAAAAAAAAAGAAATTCTGGAGACGCACATCTCGGTCGAGTCTTTAGTTTACTCTCATTTTTATATATTTTTGTTAAATCTATTTGGAGGATAATTCATACATAGGATTTTTTATAAATGAACCCCCTCCAAGAAGAATAATATTCCCTGACCCCACTCCTCCTCATACACCTGCACATATATAATCCATATGTTCACTCACACAGGGGAGTGGAAAAAGGGACGAACCCTAGCAGCTTGGAAAAAGAATGTCGTCGCCTCCTTCCTCGTATATCCATTCCTCTGGCTTTCCTCCGTTAAGGCTGCAGCAGCTCCACCACTAGCATTAGGACACTGTCTTTTAGTTAGCAAAAAATCAGCGAACTCCATAACCCAAAGATAAGCTCCTCTGTTTCAGCAACTACAAAATATCATAGCCAAAATCACCCCTGCTTGCCCTTCAAATCAGTTAAATTTTGAGTCGGTTGTTATTAAAGCTCCGTCAATTCTTCTTCCAGAACACCAGATTTCATTTCTGCCGAGTTGTATCGGAGTTGGAGATGTAGAAAACATTTGAATTTGCAGCGCGCAGTTCCGTCTGTGGTCTCTGATCCCGGTCGCTTCTCATACCACCACTCTTACAATCGGAAAATCTGTCACCGTTTGAGTTGTTGTCGATACGTTTTGAGCTCTACGTTCAAGGTACCTATTTTAGCCCAAGGTTTAAGAGAACGTCAATTTATTGAGGTCCAACTCTTACTCTGTTTCTCCGATTTCTTTTGGCTTGCTATCTGATCTTATAAATGGATTGAATTTGAAATTGAATGTGTTACCTGTTGTTAATTGGCCAAAGTACTTTTGATGCCATGAATCTGAAATTTTAGTAGCTTTGATTAATTCTCTTGAATATCTATTATTGTTGATAAAATTTATATTAAAAAAAAATAGTGAGAGTGAAAAATAAGATGAATGTACTATGGGATTTGGGGGCAAACAAAATTAAAAATGTTCTAACGTTAAAATAGTTCTTGTTGTTTTAACTTTATTTGTTTTAAAATCGTTAGAAATATGCTTAGGCCGACCACATTCGGGTATGTTGTGATGACCCAAAAGGTCATCCCG
Source organism: Nicotiana undulata (assembly GCA_005239495.1). Taxonomy (NCBI): domain Eukaryota; kingdom Viridiplantae; phylum Streptophyta; class Magnoliopsida; order Solanales; family Solanaceae; genus Nicotiana; species Nicotiana undulata. Next base: position 9,231 of record ML270958.1, on the reverse strand, counting down.
TGTATTTTTAGCTAAATCTGTGTTCTGAGGCCATGAAAGCCTCCTTCTATACCACCTCGATTTACATGCGTAGCCCGAGCGTATAGCCGCGAAGCCGTTATGTGGCAAACTGATAAAATTGATATTTTGTGTTAAAATTTTGAATAAAGTTGACTTTGGTCAATATTTTTGGTAAACGGACCTGGACCCATGATTTGACGGTCCCGGAGGGTCCGTAGAAAAGTATGAGACTTGGGCGTATGCCCGGAATCGAATTTCGAGATCCCAAGTCCGAGAAATGAATTTTTAAAAAAAATTGTTTTCTGGAAAATATAAAGGTTTTTGAAAGTGAAATGTTATGTGAAACCTGTGGTATCGAGCACGTATTATGGTTCTGGTGCCCAGTACAAGTTCGATATGATTTATATATGTTGTCCGTAAAGTTGGGTAAGAAACGGAATCCATTTGACGTGATTCAGACCTAAAATGCAAAAAATTGATGTTTAAAGAAGTTTTGAGAAAATTTCATTGATTGTGAGGTTTAATTCGATGTTTATGATGTTATTTTGGTGATTTGATTACACGAATAAGTCCGTAAGATGTTTTCGAGGTTGGTGCGCATTTGGTTTTGAATTTCCGAGGGCTCGGGTGAGTTTCGGGTAGGTCCGGGGATGTTTTAGGCTTAGAACAGGGCTGTTGCAGGTTCAGAGAAGTACATATCTCTTAACCCACCAGTGCGGTCCGCGGTCGTCCTTGTGCGGTCCGCGGAAGGGCCTTCACGGCCACGGTCGTCTTTGCGCGGTCCGCAGAAGGTCCTTCGTGGCCGCGGCCGCGGTCGTGTTTGTGCGGACCGCGGTGGAGGCCTGAAAGGGGGCCACAGTCGTTTTTGTGCGGTCCGCGGTGGGGGCCTGAGGGGGGTATATTTAAACGGGATTTTCAGTTATTTTTCATTTTTCAAAACCCTAAAAACATAAGAGGCTATTTTCCAAACAGACTTTCTTCTCCAAAACATTAGCAAGTGATTTCTAACTCATTTTCTTTATTCCTTAACTTCTTTTACAAGATTTCATCCTAGAATCTAAGGTTTTCATGGTGGAATTGGGAATTTTGGGTAAAACTTATGAATATTGAAATTTAGGGATTTAGACCTCAAATTGAGGTCGGATTCCAAAACGAATTATATATCCGGGCTCGAGGGTGAATGGTTAATCGGGTTTTGGTCCGAATTTTGAGTTTGGACCGAGAGGGCCCGATGTCGATTTTTGACTTTTTGGGGAAAACTTTAGAAAAACTCATTTCCATGCATTAGAATTGATACATTTAGCATTTATTGATATTATTAAGTAACTTGTGGCTAGATACGAGCGAGTAGGTGGTGGAATCAAGAGGTGAAGTGCTAGTGGAGGCTTGAATTGTGTTCGTGGTATCTAGATAAGTGTTTGGCCTAACCTTAGCTTGAGGGAATAGGTATTGAGTCCAAATTATTACGTGTTTATTCCATGTTCAGCGTATAGGTGAAGTGACGAGTACCTATACGTTGTTGTCAAGCATGACCGTGAGTCAGATATTTGCAATTTTATGATATTTATTGGATTTTACTGTGTTTACGGGTTTGGTATCCATTTGTTAGTTATTAAATTGATGGAAATTCTTAGTTATGAGTATTGTTGAGTAGTTGATCGATTGAGGAACATTTTGTTGATTTATACACCTGTGTAGGATTGGTTATAGTTGTGTCCCTTGCCGGGACGGTATTATTCTTGTTGCTTATTTCTGTGCATTTAAGGTCTATTATTGTTGATTTTGCTGCCAATTGTTGTTTTTATGTTGTTCATGCACGAGGGGACATTCCATGCCATGTTTATGTTATTTATGCACGAGGGGACATTATGTGCCGTGTTACTAATATTTATGCACGAGGGGACATTCCATGCCATGATGTTGTTTATTTATGCACGAGAGGACATTCCGTGCCGTGTTACTGATATTTATGCACGAGGGGACATTCTGTGCCGTGTTGTATTTATTTATGCACGAGGGGACATTTCATGTCGTGTTTTGTGATATTATAGCACGAGGGGACATGCCGTGTCGTTTCTGTTTACTTATTTGTTCAGAGTTGTTAATTATTGCTGCTATTTAATTATTTCAATTGTTGTCTTATTCTGTCATTTCAGTAGTTGTTACCCCTTTCTCCCCAGCATGTTTTCCCCGTTTTGTACTTAATTGTTTACTTCTTGTTATTATTCCTACTATATATTATTGAACTGCACAGGTATTTGTTATTTGTCGTATCCTAGTCTCGTCACTACTTCGCCGAGGTTAGGCTCGGCACTTACTCAGTACATGGAGTCGGTTGTACTGATGCTACACCTGCATTTCTTTATGTTGTGCAGATCACGGTACCAGACCTTGTGGACACTGATCGAGGAGTATCCTTCAGTCCACCGGAGACACTGAGGTAGTCCTGCAGGCGTCCGCAGGCCTTGGCGTCACCTACTATCGCATTTCTTTTCTTTCTGTCCTTTCTTTGTATTTCTGAGACAATTGTATTTGTTATTCAGACCTTTGTTTTTAGCATTCTTAGACAGTACGTGAAGTTGTGATACCAGCTCTGGGTGTTCTTATTAAGGATTTTGTAGTGCTATTTACCCGAGTTGTTAGATTTCATATCTTCCACACTTTTATTTATATTTGTTCTCGTATATTACTTTTCTTTTAAATGCTAAATAATACGAAAATAAGTTATATTAATCGGAATGTTGACTTGTCTAGCGGGTTCAACGTTAGACGCCATCACGGTCCCGGCGGTGGGATTTCGAGTCGTGACATAGGCAAATCCTAGGTTATCTTTGTCGCGCCCCCTTTTTCTATCGCACGGGTTAGGTACGGAGAGATCGAGTTTGTGACATTTTTGGACAGCTTCTTAAAAGAGAGGGTTTAAGGAAGAGTCGCCACCTAACAATTTTTATGGTGCGTTAGGGCACCTAGAGTTGATAACTCATGAACTAGTTCGCATTACCAGAGATTGGGTAAGGGATTGAAATTATCTTAAGGGGAAGGTGTTAGGCATCCCTCAAGATCCACAACTGTGGGTCCCAGCCAATAAGTTTTGTGAATTTGGACGGTGAGCAAGTAACAAGTAAGGTTCATATATGAGGGGATTTAAAGCAAGTACGAAAATCTTTAAAGGTTTTGGAAAATCATTAGAATAAATATTTGAAAGGAATTGTCCTAGGTTTAAAGTAATACGGATCACTTCAATGCAATACCGGTATGTCGCACCTCGAAGAGGCGGCTACACGTGGTATTAGCGCACCGGTCATCATATCCGTATTCTACCCTCCCCACCCCGTAAAGGTTAAAAGTGCGTGTGTTGGTTACGAACGGTTATTGTGTGCCATTACCCGTCCCATCCTATAAGTCCGGGAGGGTGTTTAGGACTGCTAATCCTACAAGGGAGGGACTAAGCTGAACCCTTAGGTTTAAAGGATAAAATACTAGGCGACATACAAAACAAGTAGGACTACACATAAAAGGGAACATATAAAGACAAAGAAAGGCTCACAGGTCCCTCCACACATAGACATGTAAGTAACACGTCTCAAACACGATTAAAGTCTCAAGACAGAAGTTCAAAGTAGGAATTAGTAAAATAATAGGTCGTAGGAATCTGAATTGAAAAACATAGCGAAGACAGAAGATTTAATTAAGACTGAGTGACTTGAAGGGTAGTTGATTTTCAAAAAGAATCTACAGTAGCTAAAGGCAGTTCAAAAATATGCAGTGATTTAAAGCTTTCAGAAAAAAACGTAGAAGAAAATCATTAAAGCATGGGTTTGAAGTAATTTTAAAAGATAAGGGGATTAAAATACAGTTGCTTAACATAGAGTAATGACTATCAGTTTTCAAAGAACTGTAGTAAAAGTAACAAGGTAGTGTCAAACTATAGTGACTTTAAAGACATACAAAGCAAGGATTTGAAATGCACGATTTTGAGCGGAACGAGGCATCTTTTGAAATTCCAGTAGTTTGAAAATATAGTAGGACAAGAATCAGTGAAAATTAGTAAAAGGAAATAGATGCACAACTTCGAGACTGTTAAAAATAGAGCAGGAATTTTAATAAAAGTAAAATGAACTGCAGTGAGGTAAAACAGGAGAGGAAACAGCATGGTTCAAAATGTTCAAAGGGGCTGATTAAACTAGTAGAACATAATTGATTTGATTTAATGCGTATTAGGCCTAAAGTTTGCCTAGGCGTCGTATACATTGCCTATTTATTTTAGTGAGTGAACATGCATATTTGGATTCTGATTTTAATAGACACGTGTTTGCAGGAAATTGTTTCAAGTTTTGATAAATAAGAAATCCTAAGGGCAGGATATCTAATGCACAAAGTACCACCTTAAGACATGGTTTCTATATGTCATGCATGAGCAATACATTATGACATCCTTTTGTTACTCGTTTAGTCATACTAAGAGCATGGTGTCAGATGGCGTGAATATAATAGTTATATTGAAATGAAGAACCTAAACATGATTTTTAATGCATTGTATGCATGTCTTAAGCATGATACTATTGCGCACATAGGGAAATAAAGCCTAAGTTATGATTTCTACCCATACTACACTAAACATCATAATTCCCTCCCATATTCACTATCCAGCCCCAATCGTTTGTTTACAAATTATTACATACCATAGCAAATGAATTACAGTAATTGTAAAGAGAAAAATAAGAAGTTATTCTATAGAGAGCCTTCAAACAGGCCCAACCTTCCAGCCTCACCCCTTTCGAGCTTCACAGCCTTACATAGCCTGGGTGCGGCAAAGCTCCCAAAGGCCCTTGTGAGGGCCCAGGCCAATACCAGCACCCAACAATTGCCAAAATTGAGATAGGAGCAGTGTAGGATTACCTGCCTCAGTGTGTCAAAGTTCAGAGGGAACTCAAGGTCCCTAAGCAATTCTCACACTGAGGGGGTGGAACCTAAAGGTCTAAGAGTAGTGTGAAGTGCAGGAAGGAGTAGTTAAAAAGAGTTGAGTTTGAAAAGGAGTTTTGAAATAACATGGCTTTAGAGGATACTATAAAGATCTTTTATGTAAAACTAGTTTTAAAAGGAAGAAGTAGAATGGTCACAACTCAGCAGAATTCAAGAAAAGAAAACACAAATAGGGAAAAGGGATTGGGACAAGTAATGATAGCAACATCTTTGCAGTAATTAATCCTTAGCACAAAGTTACAGATTTTCACAGAGTATGATATGCCAAGATTTTATCATATATTATAGATACAAATCTGAGAATACTAAATATTATGGGTGCATTAGAAGCCAGGCAATTGATAAAGAAAAATACATAAGAGATGCTAAATATGCAGAAAGAAGAAGTAAAGAGTCACATAGGCCATAATGAATCATAGAGAGAAAAACAGGATTCATGCTAGGCTAGAAGAAGAAGAAGAGATATCATAGAAAAGAGTAGACATACTAGTTAAATGGAAGGCAATAGAACCATAAGTAAAAGCACAAAAGAAACAATAAGAATCTTAACCAGAATTTAAACATATTGTTTTAGGATGTTGTATACTTAAATTAGAACATACCAGTGTTAAGAGAGAGAGTAAAGTAGAAGAGAGCAAAATGATAGCACTATTAGCCTTGGCTTGCAGCCGGCTAATAATAGGCAAGAATAGAGAGCAGCAAATAGAGCCAAAGAGAAACAGAAAGAGCACAAGAGAGTAGTATAGTGTATTGATGTCTGTGTGTGTTCGTGTTAGTCAAGAGTGTCTTTATAAAGAGAGAAGACAGGGTATATATAGTTTGAAAAAAATGAGTAGTCACACAGGTAAAGGGTGCACAGTTATGGAAATACAACCAATTAGTATCAATTAAATTACTGGACTACTTCAATTAAGGGGTCAAGCTTAACGGTGCAACCAAGGCTAAATAAGGAAAGGAAATCAACTTATAAGACTGATTTTATTTAATTAGGGACAAGGAAATCATATGGCACATAATAAGATCAAAATGCATAGTATATAATTAAGGAAAGTTGAACTAATATTATATTTATAAAGTAAAATTGAGTATCAGTTTTGAAAATCAATTTAAGTAATCTCGGACCTAGTTACAATCACAGGGAATCCAAAATAGTTAAGGAAAACATCACATAAATATGGAAAGAATTCAAAAATTGGTACAGAACTACAGAGGGAATACACAAGATCATCTATTCATGGAAAGCATCATAGGCTTGAGGATTTTTACACAAAAATCAGTGTAAGATCAGTAGGTAAAAACCAATAAGGTAAATAGTCGGTCCTATCAAACATTTAAACAACAGTCACATATCAACATAAAGAGATACTCGTAGAATAGCAGGAAATCAGAGGTCATAACAATGAATCAAAGCAAAAGTCATAAAGAGCACACGAGTACACATAGTCAAACAATAAAGATCAACCTAGAACACTAGGGTTTCAGCAATAACAATTCAGGCAACAAGAAATCATGAGATAATGCTTAAACACAGTATAGGTGACTAAAAATCAAACGGAAAACTGGGTTAAGAAACCCTAATTTTGAAGTTGTTAAAAAACGAGATTTTCTGGAGAAAACAATAGAGAATTCATAATATTGTTAATGTAAAACGGATCTTAAAATAAAAATCAAGATACAGAAGATTAGGGTTTCGTGGAACCCAGAAAAGAGGGCTAACCTCATGAACGGCATAGATTTAGGCCGGAGAGACTGTAACACTTACTCAAACGGTCGGGGAAAGGCCGGAAAATGGCAAGAGGCCCAAAGGAGGTGAGTGGACCGCTCCAGGCTCGTCTAAAGAACTCAGGGTATCACTGAGAATGTGAGAGGCGAGTGGATGACCAGGAGATGATAAGGAATCAAAGTTCTGGTGAGAATCCACTGGAGAAGATGACAGGAGTCCATCGGAGAGGGAAAGTCAAGTGACTTCTAGAGAGTTGTAGAGATAGAGAGAGACAGAGAGTCATGAGAGATGAGAGAGGAAGCGTCTCGAAGAGAAATGAGACGGGGAAGGGGGGGAGAGGAAAGGTCAGAGATATTTTAGGAAGATTGATCCTGGGCCGTTGATCTAATTTGATCAACGGCTCAGATGATCTGAAGGGTTGGGCCGGGTTGGTTTAGGATCTGGGTTGGGTATTTTAATTGGGTTTGTAATGGGGTTAATTTGGCTTAAAATGTGGCTAAGGTTTAAATAAAATGTGGCTAATTGTTAAATACCCGTAGAAATAGATAATTAATTAATTAAAATAGGTAATAGTTGTACAAAAATAAAATTAAGTTAAAATAGGTAGAATACAATAATCAAACAATAATAAAATGTAAGAAACATAAAATCAAATTGTGATGACCCAAAAAGGGGTCATCTTATGTGCATCTAATTTTGACTGTGTTTCGAGGCCCAAAAGACTCCATTAATCTCATCTCAATGTGCGTGCGCAGCCCAGGCGCGTAGCCGGGAAGCCTTTATGTAAAAACATGATTTGAGAGTTAAATTTTTGATAATTAATTGAATAAAGTTGACTTTGGTCAACAGTTTTGGTAAACGGACCCGGATCCGTGATCCGACGGTCCCGGAAGGTCCGTAAGAAAATATGGGACCTGGGCGTATGCCCGGAATCGAATTTCGAGGACCCAAGTCCGAGAAATAAATTTTTAAAGAAAATTGTTTTATGAAAATATTAAGGCTTATGAAAATGAACCTTGATGTGAAACCTGTGCTGCCGGGCTCATATTATGATTTCGACGCCCAGAACAGGTTCAATATGTGTTATGTAAGTTATCTGCGAAATTTGGTAAGAAACGGACTTGATTTGATTGGTTTCGGATCAAAATGAGGAAAATTGGAGTTAATGAATTTTGAGGTTTTTTAAAGAATTTGAAATTTGGTTTGAAAGGTCATTTTATGTTGCCGAGGTCAGAATGAAATTCCGAGACCGGGAAAAGTTTTGTTGTGTCATTTATAAATTGTCTGCAAAATTTGAAGTCATTCCAAGTAGTTTAGGCCGGTTCGGCGCATTGAAGTGAATTCTAGAATTTCAAGTTCTTAAGTTTTGATTCAACTTGGTTTTGGGGTTGAACTTTGAGTTTCGTTGTTGTTTTCCATGTTCCGGAAGTTCGAGCGAGTCTGTATCATGAATACAGACTTGTTGGTATTTTTGGAAGGGGACTCGAGTGGGCCCAGGTGCCCCCCGGACACCACACGAGGCCAAAAACCAGCTAAAACAACTGCTGGTGCAGCTTTTGCTGGTGTGACCGCAGGTGCGGTTGCCCAGCCGCAGGTGCGGGACAGCTCCTACGGTCCCAGCCTCGAAGGTGCGATCCACAACCCCGATTTGAAAATAATAAAGACTTATGAAAATAAACCCGATGTGAAACCTGTGTTTCCGGGCCCGTACTATGGTTCTGGAGCCCGGAACAGGTTAAATATGTGTTATTTAAGTTATCTGTGAAATTTGGTTTAAAATGGACTTGATTTGACGGATTCGGATCAAAATGGAAAATTTAGAGTTAATGAAGTTTTGAGGATTTTCATAGAATTGGAAATTTGGTTTGGAATGTGATTTTATGTTACCGAGGTCCGAATGAAATTCCAAGACAGGGAATAGTTTCGTTATGTCATTTATGACTTGTCTACAAAATTTGAAATCATTCCGAGTAGTATAGCCCGGTTCGGCGCATTGAAATGAATTCTAGAATCTTAAGTTCTTAAGCTTGATTCAATTTGGTTTTGGGGTTGAATTCTGAGTTTCGTTGTTGTTTTTCGCATTCCGGAAGATCGAGCAAGTCTGTATCATGAATACAGACTTGGCGGTGCTATTGGACGAGGTCCCGAGGGGCTCGGGTGAGTTTTGGATCCCCGGGAGCTAAGTTGGAAAGACTAGATTTTTGTTGTCTGGTTTCCTTCTCTGCGATCGTAGAAGGTGGGTCGCGATCGCGGAGAAGGAATTTGGCTGGGCTGCTGATTGTTCTTCGCGATCGCGGAAGGCTGGACTACATGCCTTCGCGATCGCAGCCCCATCCTAGCGATCGCATAGTGCCAAGCCAGGGCCGGGCACAGTTACTCTTCGCGATCGCAGGACCTCTGCCGCGATCGCAGATGTCTGGCCAGTTAGCCTTCGCGATCGCAGGTCCCTTGTCGCAATCGCGGTGAAGGAATTCCTGGGCAATTTTATTAAATACGGGACTTAGCCTATTTCCTCCATTTTCATC
>ML270956.1:39963-74411 GCA_005239495.1 Nicotiana undulata | reverse complement strand
ACATCAAGAGGCCACAAGTTTTACACTTAGCCTTATTTTGATCTTTTAGTTGAGTAAACAAATGCCAAACAAGAGATGTTTCGGCCCGTTTACCACGTTGTCTATTAAAAGTAGGGATTACTACAGGAGGGTCATCCGGGGCATCATTTGGATTATTATCAGTTTGGTTAACAACAGGACTAGTAGGTGTATCATCTAAATCGGGTTGAGTTTCATCTAAATCATCATTTTCCTCATCATTTTCATAGATAGTTGGATTACCATAAAGAGAATTCATATGTTCATCATTTAATTGTGAACCTGGTGTAAGATCATGTATAAACTGACTATCGGTAAATTGAAAATAAGGGTTATAGCTATCAAGAATAATAGGTAGGGGAGGACGGGTAACATGTCTACGTCGGGGAGTCGGGGGAGTAGTAGTAGCTTGCCTACTAGATTCACCAATTTAAGATTTACCCTTACCACCAAACATTTTTTCAAATAAAAGTCCATATTAATTATAAGGAAAACAAATTAAACAAACAAAACTATAATATTAAAACTTAAGAGTTGGAACGAGTTTACCGAATTGACGAACAACTTCTTGAAAATTGTATAATGTTGAAGACTTGAATACTTCAATTCACCAACTTCATAATTTTTCACAATTTGCAATAATAAAGTAAGCAATAATAGAATAAAATTAGAGAGAGATTGATGATTTTGTGAGTAAAAATGAAAGAATGAGGGAGTATTTATAGTTAAGAAAAGGGAAAAAGTATAATTATACAAAAGTTTGGGGGCCAAATGGCTATTTTTTAAACAATCCAAACGGCTATTTTAAGGGGCCAACGGCTAGAATTTAAAATTCTGACCGTTGGCCATTTCTTAAACAAAAAAAAATTAAATTTTTCGATCGTGGGCTTGCTAGGCCCGGCCCAGGCCCGCCTACCGCGCCCGGGCTCACGGGTCCAAAATCAAAACCCGCCCCCCCACGGGCCAAAAGCCCCCCAAGCCCGGACCCCCCGCGGGCCGGCCTGTATAGCCCGCGGGCCCGGCCCACCTGCCAGCCTTAGTACCGAGTGACCACGGCCACCGATGATTATGTACCTTCCGGGATGGACCTTCCCTGGGCCTGAGCGCCATATACGGTATTGAGTGGACTGTTGTGTGAGGGTTGTGAGCACTATGTGCATTTCCACACTAGTTTCTTATATTTATATGATGGCATGTAGAGTATACTGGCATACTTGGCATATTTGTTCATTTCTGATAAACTGTTAGCATGTCTAATTTATGTACGCTGCCTATTGTAAATTCTGAGGTTTAGTCCATCACTACCTCTCAGCCCATAGTTTGGGTTCGTTACTTCTGAGTTGGTGTACTCACGTTACCCCCTACACCTCGTGTGCAGATCCAGGTACATCGGGACCCGGTAGTGGTTGTTGAGCGGCTGTCAGAGTTTCTTTCAGAGTCGTCGAGGTAGCAGCCGGCGATCGCAGCCTCGCCTTCTCCTTCTCTATCTTCCTGTCGCACTTTTATTATTTCAGACTATGTTGTCTAGTTTGTATTTTGACATTCTTACGTTATAGTAGCTCATGACTCGGTGACACTAGATTTGGGATCGGGTTTCTTTTATTAATGTTATTAATGATGTTCAAATCATAGATGCTTTATAAAAGCGAGACTCTTGTTGTAAATGTGGTTATTTTCCTGAAATAACTTTTATTAAATGAAATGTATGGCGTTCCTGATTTCTCGATAGGCGCCATCACGACCGGGTGTTTTTGGTTTCGTGACAGTTTAGTTTTTGAAATTATTTTGCCAAGTTCGATACGATTTAAACATTTTAAATTGACAATAAAGTTACATGTACGGCAAGTAAGCATGCTTTTGGATCCTAACTACCCGGACTTAAGCCTTTTAGCAGCTACGCACAGACTCTCGTCACCTCGTGCGTACGTAGTCTCCCCCCCCCCCCCCCCCCCCCCCACAGTAGCACATAATTAATTATTTCACCTATTGGGACAATTCCCTCTTACAAGGTTAGAAAGTAGACTTACCTCGCTCTGAAGTTCCATAACCGGCTTCCAAGCTTTTCCGACAATTCAAATTAATGCACACCGCTCCAAAGCTCGTCAATAATTATACAAACCCATAAATAAATACTCAATTAATCATAACAATTCAATTTATAACAATTTCTAACCCCAATCGAAAGGTCGATAAAATCACCCTCGGACCCACGTGCCCGGATTCCGAAATATTTTTGAAGATAATGATCACCCATAACTTTATGAACCCAAATATATAATTTACTCTCAATTTCATGTCCAAAATCGTGGTCAAAATACAAGAATACCAAATTTCTAGGTTTTCCTCAAAATCCCAAATTTGTACAAATTTTCATACTTTAATCCGTATCTAAATCATGTATTTAACTTGTAATGAGTGGGAACAACTTACCCTGTGATACTTGAAGAATATCTCCCCTTGAAGCTCTCCAAAATTGCCCAAACCAAATGAAAAATGGGAGAAAAATGGCCAATTCATATTTATAAAAACCCTCCCTGCCTCCAGCCCTTTCCGCACCTGCGGTCACTTGACCGCTTCTGCGGTTCCGCAGGTGCGGCCCCACTACCGCTCTGTGGTCTTTCACCAGGCCCCTCGCTCCGCTTTTTCGGCAAGAAGACCACTTCTGCGGTCCTGGCATTTCCCTTCTTAACCGCATTTGCGCTCATTTGGCCGCTTCTGCGGCTCCGCACCTGCGGCCAAGACCTCGCAGGTGCGGTTACATCAGATGACAGCAGACTTCAGCTCAATCTCAAAACTCCAATCCAATTTGTTAACCACCCGGAATCCACCCGAGCCCCCCCCCCCCCCCCGGGACCCTATCCAATCACACCAATCAATTCCAAAACACATTACGAACCTAGTCGAGCCTTCAAATCACATAAAACAACGCCAAAACCATGAATCGCACTCCAATTCGAGCTTCATGAACTTTAGAACTTCCAACCTCAACACTCGATGTCGAAACCTATCAAATCACATCCAATTGACCCCAAATTTTGCACACAAGTCACATTCAACATTACGGACCTACTCCAACTTTCATAATCGGAATCTGAACCCGATATCAAAAAGTCCACTTCCGGTCAAACTTCCCAAAAACCTTTCAATTTTCTAACTTTAGCCAAATGACTCCAGAATGACCTACGAACCTACGAATTTACTTCCGATCGCGCTCCCAATAGCATAATCACCATACGAAGCTATTCCCAAACTCGGAATCCCAAACGGACATCGATAACACTGAAAAGCACTTCAATCCAAATTTATGAAATTCTTCTAAAATGCTAACTTCCACAATATAAGCCGAAACGCTCCCGGGTCATCCAAAACCCGACCCGAACATATGCCCAAGTCCGAAATCATCATACGAACCTGATGGAACCTTCGAATCCCGATTCCGAAGTTGTTTACTCAAAAATCCAATCTTAGTCAATTCTTCCAACTTAAGGCTTTCTAAACGAGAATTCTCTTCACAAATCAACTCCAAAACTCCCGGAATTCTATTCCGACCATGTGTACATGTCATAGTACCTGAGGTGAAGATGCTCATGGCCTCAAACTGCCGAACGACACACTAGAGCTCAAAACGACCGATCAGATCGTTACAGAAAAAAAAGAGTCGGTTTCCAATTAAAAAAATGCAGATGAGTCTTGCACATGAGATTACCCCAAACTATTTTAGACATCTAAAAAGAAAACTGCTAGAAACTAAAAATCTATATATAATGTTACATCCTCCATTTCTCATGTTCTACTTTATTATTGAAAAAATGAAATTGACCCTCTTAACAAAGATTGACTTGAACAAATAGAATAACTAAAACTAAAACTACTACAAAATGGCTATTTTCCGACTGCCAAAACGGTCAGAAAATGCTAATTTCCGACTATATTGAGACCGAAAAGGAGTAATCGCTAAATAGCTGGTCTGAAATAGTTTGCGACTAAATACGTCTGTAATTTGCGACTACCACGTTCGAAAAGTCAAAATAGAAAACCGGCTAATAAATGTCGTCAACTGCCGAGTGACGCGGTCGCAAATAATTTATATTAACCTCCCCACTACTTCGGTCGCAAACGGTATATATAATTATTATTTTATTTAATCTTTCTCACTGGTGGTCGCAAATAATATAAAGTAATTTTAGTTATTTGAGTGTTCCCACTACTCTGGTCGCAAACTAATTTAAAATTATTTGTTTTGATATATATTTCCCACTAATGTGGTCGCAAATGTAATTTAATATTATTTTTTATTTAATTTTTCCACTATAGGAGTAGTAGATGTTCCTGAATCTGGAAAATTTTGAAGCGCTTTGCGACTATTGTGCTCGGAAACCAATCGAAAAACTGAGAATTTTTTGACAAATTCCAGCTCTTTTAAAGCAGCACCACCTGCCAATTCAAATATACAACAACTAATCAATTAATCCACAATGTCAACCAATCAATCCACCATTCCAACCAATCAATCCACAATTTCAACTAATCAAATTCATAAAATGCAAACAATTTTAGAAAACATAAAGTTGTAACTAAAACATCCAAAAAGAGTTAAACATTGTAGCACCATTCAATCTAGTCTAAAACATTACAACCATAGTCAAGTCTAAACATCCAACCACAACAAATAATAATGTCTCAAACATCACAACCACGACAACTAAAACTCATTATCCCCTCCAAACTCGTCATTCAAAGGATCAAATGGATGTCTACTCATAAAGTTCTCCACTAGACTCTGTAATTTGTTAAAATTGGCGCGATCTTCTTTCCGTTCCTTCTTCAAATCGTCAACTTCTTTTCGTAATGCTTCCACCTCTTCGTGATCCTGCGAATAACTCGCATCACCAGACAACAATGTCGTAGAACGACCTATGAAATGTTGTGATCCAAGACCATTGGTTCTACCTTTCTTTGCGCCACCAATCAAATGTGTCCATATTGAAGCTACATCATTGAGTGACGCTTGGGTTGAGGTACCGTCTTCGGATCGGGTTGACTTTGACACCATTTGTCATGACCCAAAAATCCACTAGTCATGATGGCACCTAACCCAACCTGCTAGGTAAGACAACTAATAACTAACCACTTCTAATAATATTTAACAAGACAATGATGCAAAAATATTATCTGAATCATATACATTACCTCGAGGACTGGTAGTACAAATCATGAGCTTCTAAGAATAGAATTTACAAAGCTGAAATGAAATGAATACAACGTCTATTTGAAAGTACATAAACAAAGTTTTATAGATCTAAAGCTACCACGAACAAGGGGCAACTACAACCAGGATGCAGTTACACAGCAACATCAACAGCCAACATCTGCACGCAAGGTGCAGAAGTGTAGTATGAGTACAACCGACCCCATGTACTCAGTAAGTAACAAACTTAACCTTAGGTTAAAAGCAGTGACGAGCTAACACAAGGTCGGGACCATTACCAATATCCCACAACAGTTCATAACAGCATAATACAAGTAATAAAAGGGATATCTCAAAAGTAAAAAAATGCTCAGCACGTTCACAGTTCCAGAAAATAGTCATGCTTTTCAAGTATCTTAGTGAAAACCTAAATCTTCTACCGAAAATGCCGTAAATACACATCCGCATAGTCCCGTCTTTCTTCTTCGCAAATAATACTGGAGCACCCCAAGGTGATACACTCGATCTGATAAACCCCTTAGCTAGAAACTCCTCAAGTTGTTCCTTCAATTCTTTCGGATCCATACGGATGGTGTAATAGATATAGGTTGGGTTCCTGGAGCTAAGTCAATAAAAAATCAATATCACGATCTGGTGGCATGCCTGGAAGGTCTGAAGGAAACACATCGGCGTACTCCCGAACTACTGGTACTGAATCAATCGTCGGAGACTCAGCGGTGGTATCCCGCACATAAGCGAGATAAGTCAAACAACCCTTCTCGACTATACATCGAGCCTTCAGAAAAGAAATAACCCGACTAGCTGCACTAACTGGGGAACCTCTCCATTCCAATGTCGGCAACTCGGTCAGGGCTAAAGTAACAGTCTTGGCATGGAAATATATGATGGCGTGATAAGGAGATAACCAGTACATGCCCAGGATGATCTTAAAGTCAGTCATATCAAGTAACAAGAGGTCCGCTCTGGTCTCGAACCCGCAGAATGTGACCACACAAGACCGATAGATCTGATCCACAACCACAGAATCACCCACAGGAGTGGACACATAAACAGGAGTATCCAAAGACTCACGAGGAATATCCAGGAAATGAGAAAACAGAGATGATACTTATGAATAGGTAGACCCTGGATCAAATAATATTGAAGCCTCCCTACCGCAGACAGAGATAATGCCTGTGATAACGGCATCTGAGGCCAATGCATCTGGTCTGGCCGGAAAAGCATATAATCTAGCTGGAGCGTCGGCTGGCTGGCCTCCACCTCACTGAACAGAAGATGGCTGAACTCCCCCTGCCTGGCCTCCACCTCTAGGACGACCCCTACCAACCTGTCCTCCGCCTATGGGTGGCCAGACTGTCGGTGATGTAATCATAGGTTGATGACTCTGCTGCACTGCCTTTCCCCGAAGCCTGGGGCAAGTCCTCTCCTGTGGCTTGGGTCCCCACACTCATAACAACCTCTCGGCACCATAGATAGCTGCCCTGAAGACTGGACCTGATTGCCGGAATACCCACTGGAGGAACCCTGAATGGCTGGGGGACGGTATGAACTCTCTGGCATGGCACTGAAATAAGCACTGGAAGAACCCTAGTGACCAGAACACACGTCGGAGGAACCCTGAATAGTTGGTGGGCGATAAGAACTCTCCGGCATCGCACTAAAATAAGGCCTCACTGGAGCACCTCGATGTGGTGGTGGTGCTACTGAATATGTAGGCCTGCTGGGCTGGCCCCTCCCAAACTGACCTCTGCCCCTAGCCGGAGCACCTTTTAACTCTCTAGAAAACTGATCCATCCTGTCCTACTGCCCCTACTCTCTAGTCCTCATACACTAGCCCTCGATCCTACGAGCTATCTCCACTACCAGCTGATAAGGAGTCATCATCTCACCCTCTCGGGCCATGTTGGCCCTAATACCAGAGTACAATCCTGTAACTAACCTCCACACTCTCTCTACGACAGTAGGAAGTATCATAAGTGCATGACGAGACAACTCAGAAAACCTCACCTCGTAGTCGGTCACTGACATCTGACCCTACTCAAAGCTGCTCAAACTTGACCGTAGCTCTTCCCTCTCGGAGGGTGGGATATACATGTCCAAGAAAAGCTGAGTGAGCTGCTCCAAAACAATAAAAGGAGAACCCGCTGGTCTACCAAGAACATAAGGCTGCCACCACCTACGGGCCCTGCCCTCCAGCTGGAAAGTAGTGAAGTCGACCCCATGAGACTCCAGTATCCTCATATTGTGCAGTCTGTCCCTGCGCCTATCAATGAAATCCTGAGCATCCTCATAACGCTCACCCCCGAAAACAGGAGGGTGTAGTCTAGACCATCTGTCTAATAACTTCTGCGGATCACCATCCGCACCTGGTCTGGGCTCAGGTGCTACTACTGCAACTGGCTAGGCCCCACCCGCGGGTAGTGTACCCGGAGTCTGATATACCGCAGCTGCATGTCCTGGGGCCTGGGCAGTAGGGGTCTGTGATCCCCCTCCCTCTTGAGATGTGGTCGGGTCCGCTGTAAATAAACCAGCCTGAGTCATGGTATCCATGAACCGCATCATACGGCCCATAACCTCCTGAAAGCCCGACGCTGTCATAAAATTCACCGGGGTAGTCTCTGCTGCGGGCACCTCGCCTTGCTCCTCAACGATAGGATCCTCTGCTGGATCCGCTAGTGGTGCAACTGGAGCAGCTCTTGGACACCCTCGTCCCATACCTCGAGCCAGTGCCCTCCCCCGGCCTCTGCCTCGGCCTCTAGCAACGGGGGAAGCAGCTCATCCCGGGTCCGGGACGTCAGTCGTACGTGTCCTACTCATCTGTGAGAGAATAGAATAATGAAATTTAGTATACCATCAACTGCACGATAGAAAATGAATAAAGAGTAATTTCCTAACACCCTATAGCCTCCCGAAGATAAGTACAGACGTCTCTGTACCGATCCGCAAGACTCTATTAGGTTTGCACATTACTTGTGAGACCTACGTGAACCTAGAGCTCTGATACCATGTTGTCACGATCCAATTTTTCTATCTTAGGTCGCGATGGCGCCCAACACCGATGTTAGGCAAGCCAACACTAATCATCTAGTGTGTCCTATTTATTTTACCAAGACCTTTCCAACATATACACGACTTAAATTGATAAGCATTCAACATTAACAAGTGATGAAGTCAAGTTAAATTGTAATGACCAAAAGAAAGTAATTTTTAATAATTACAACCCAAATGAATAGTCTACCACTATGTGTGCCAGGAACTAGTGTCACAAGTATATGGGCACCTAGTAGAATGAATAAAAGAATACATCTACCCTACTTCCTGGAATAGAATAGATAATCCAAACAAAAGAAAGACTCCAACGCGCTGTTGAACGGCATAAGAAAGGAGCAGCTCACCGTGGAATCTCTGACTAAGGATCAAGAACGCGCTCTGGGCGGGTAACTAGATGCACCTGCCTCAGAACCTGTACAATTAAGTACAGAAGCGTAGTATGAGTAAATAAATATTATGTACCCAGTAAGTATCCAGTATAACCTCGAAGAAGTAGTGACGAGAGGTCGACTTGACACTTACTAGGGGCCAAACAATATAATTAAGCATCAAGCTAAGCATGTATATCAAGGCTAAATAGCAGATAATAACAGGAAATAGCAAGTTTTTCCATAAATATAAATATACATCAATTTCTATCATTTCAGTTGACAATTTATGTTCCAAGGCATTTTAAACAATTCAAACCACAGTGGTGCCAAGCAAATAGCATGCGCAGATAATGTCGTGGACGTATGGCCCGATCCAACATAATAATAAAATGTGCACTGCCGGAGGGTTGAACGGCACGAACCATAGATGTATCTATTACCCCGCTCGCGAATCATTCATGTGACGCGGTCAATACCATTAAGCACATCAAGCAGGCAAATCAAGAATTTATCAAGAAAACAATTACTCAAGAAATGTCAACTTCTCTTTAACGGTCAAGAAAACATTGTTCAATCTTTTAGAATTTATTTACCAAGTTTGATATGATCTAAGAGGGTTAATTCGACAATAAAGTTTCAAGTATAACAAGTAAGCATGCTTTTGGGGTCCTAGACTACCCGCACTTAAACATAATAGTAGCTACGCACGGACTCTCATCACCTCGTGCATACGTAGCCTCCCACAAATAGTAGCAGATAATTAATTATTTCACCTATGGGGGACAATTCCCTCTTACAAGGTTAAAAAGGAGACTTACCTCGTATCAAGCCTACTTTCCGATACAAGAATGCACTTACACCTCCAAATTTGACGCCCAACAACTCGAAACTAGCCAAACATCACATAAACTAATCAAACTATGCTCAAAAGTTCATAATTCCCCCATTTAAATGATTACCTAAACTAGTTTGCAAGATTCCTAAAATTCACCCCGGGCCCACATGCTCAGATTTCGGAAATTCTTAAGGAAAATTGTTACCCATAACCATAGGATCACTATTATATGATTTTTACTAGATTCCATAACTAATTTCGTGGTTAAATCTTATTTTTATCAAAACCCTAGGTTTTACTCTAAACTCACAATTTTCACTAATTTTCATAGTGTAATCTACCCCTAAACTATGTATTATACTCACATTATATTGAAATAACTTACCTCACAATGCTAGGCCGAAATCCCCTCTTTGGAAGCTCCCAAATCGCCTAAGAAACGAATGAAATGTGCCAAAAATTACGCACTTCTCGTATTAAATGAAGGCACTTCCTTCAGCGATTACCGCACCTGCGGTTAGGGACTGCATCCGCGGTCTCGCTTCTGCGAGGAAGGGTCTGCATCTGCGGAATTTGGCCGGGCTGGCTGGGGACGCATCTGCGGTCTGGGGGCCGCTTCTGCGGTTCCTGGGCTCCTCCCTTTGGGCCGCACCTGCGAAGTGTCGATCGCTTTTGCGGTCTCGCACCTGCGGCTAGCCAACCGCAGGTGCGGTCGAACCAGAATTGGTGCACCAGCAGCTCATTTGAGCTTGGACTCGCTTCGCGTGACGTCCGAATTGCATCCGCGGCCCCCGAGGCCCTGTCCAAACATACGAACAAGTTCTAAATCATAAAACGAACTCGCTCGAACCTTCGGAACACCCGAAAAAACATTAAATGCATGAATCACACCCTAAAACCAATTTAATCAAACTTATGAATTTTAAGTTCTTCAATCTACTTCCAACATGCCGAAACGTACTTATGCTACTCGGAATGATACTAAATTTTGCGTGCAAGTCTTAAATGATATTACGGAACTATTTTCGGTCTCGAAATTCCGTTTGGACCTCGATATCATCAAAACACATTCCAAACCACAATTATAGAACTTCAAAAACTTCGAGAATCCAATTTTCACTATTTGGCGCCGAAACGCTCCCGGGTCATGCAAAACTCGTTCCGAACATACGCCCAAGTCCGAAATTATCATACAAACCTATTGGAACCGTCAAATCTCGATTCCGATGTCGTTTACTCAAAATGTTGACCGAAGTCAAACTTGGCCTTTTAAGTCAACCTTAAGGAACCAAGTGTTCCAATTCCAACCCAAACTCTTCCAAATCCCGAACCAACCTTCCCAGCATGTCATAAATCACTAAAAGCAAGTATGTGGAGTCTTATTTAGGGGTACGGGCTTCTAGAAAGCAAAAAGATCGGTCGGGTTGTTACAGTACTTTGAACTTTCAATTCCATCTCCCGTGCCGAAACATATCAAATCATCCCGGAATGAAACCAAAATTTGCACACAAGTCCTAAATGACATGACGAAGCTATTCCAATTCCCGGAACCACAATCCAAATCCGATATCCTCAAAGCCTACTTCAGGTCAAACTTATGAAGTTTCCAAACCTTCATATTTCCAAATTTTTCCAACTTGTGTTGAAACCTTTTAGAAACATCCAAATGCAAGTCCGAGCATACGGCTGAGTCCAAAATCACCATCCGGATCTAACGGAACCATCAAAACTCCGTTCCGGGGTCAAATTCACAAAAAGTCAAACTTGGTCAACTCTTTCAACTTAAAGCTTCAACAATGAAATTCATTCTTCCAAAGTGATTACGAATAACCTGAAAACCAAAACCGACGATTCACATAAGTCATAATACATCATACGGAGCTACTCATGCCCGTAAAATACCGATCGAAGTGCAAATGCTCAAAACGACCGATCAGGTCGTTATACCATTCCTGCAAACGTTGTTGATAGGCTTCCTGAAATTAAAATGTTAAGCATTAAACTATGTAATACTAACAGTAACAGAAAGAAGAAGCAGACTAGGAAGAAATTAGTAGTTGTTTACATCAGTGTGATAAGATAGTTTCTGGTTGTTATCAAGATATGGTCTAGACTCTAGAGGGCAAGTGCAAGGAACAACAGAAGTAACATTTATCCCCCACTTTCCAACCTTGGTTTAAACTCCCTTGTATCAAAATCTAGATATATAGTACGAGCAGTTAACTACAGTACAGATTAGCTAGACAAAATCTTGTCAACTCGCTAGCAGTGATTCGTGCCATTGAGCATAAGCTTTCTGATACATTCACTTTGACTCACGGGAGACCTACTAGAGAAGCACTTCCCGCAAGAAACCAACCTCAATAAGCTCTTTGACCTCCTACTTCTAGTTTCCAATCGCGAAAAGCTGCACCAATAAATAATATCAGTACACAGTAACTAAGTTTGCTTTAAATCAGTTTTCTTGAATGTAAATTGGTGTCTCTATCACTATAAAGCCTCTACATCTACCAAATCATAAAACAAAAGCAATAAAATGGCTCCAAATGAAACCAATAGCACTAAACTGAAGATGGATTCACATCCCATTTACACACACCAAGAGCATCTTCCTATTGATAAATACGCAAAAAAGAATGTCACTCCATCAGCATTATGCCACAGTGCCAGCCTACTAAATTAGGTGCCATAAAGAAATATGTAACCACCACCCTAATAAAATAAAAAGTAACGTTCTTCCAGTAAAATATCTGTAAGACAGATTTACGACGTGACGTGGAGATTTTCAGTATTTAAATTGGATTACTACTTGACTAGTGTTTTCATCTCAAGTAAATTGAATGGAACATCTTTGTCAAGCTAAGATTTTTATAAAAAAAACTGAATATGAATCAAGAAAGCGGAGAAACATAGAAATTATTAATTAAAAAATTAAGCTTATTTAGTTAAAACTAATTACTTTAGGAAATCTATTAATATAAGAGATCATTTACATAAAACACCTCATATCTCCTACTCGTATTACAAAATCCTTATTTTTACATCACCTTAACATTGGAAAATAAAAGCTTCCACATTCAATTGATAAGTTGTTACTGGAAGCAAAAAAGAGTAAGATACCAGTCCACTCCCATAGAATTTTGATCCAATAACTTTAAACTCAAGATCAAATAAACAGATGCATAATGTTTATATACACTCGGATACACAAGGGAGATAGGGATTAAAGTTTTGGAGTTACATGAGTGTTTTACCAAAAAGTTTTGAAGTCGTTTTGTTAAACTAAATAAGATGGAGAGAAAAGTATAAATTCTAGCCAAAGATAATTAACTCTAGATCAAAAAATGTGAAGTAAGATAAGCTGGACAATGTTAAACTTGAGAACTAACTAAGACCACGATAAAGATCTAAGATAAGCAATGAGATAACATTCACGACAACATTGCTTCATAATATAGAGTAAAGGGGGAACAAAAGGTTCACTAATCGTGGCTACGAGACATGTCTATATTTATTCCATAGTGAAGATTACAAGAATGAGTGGCAAGGTTTTAAACCCTTTATTCTTTACAAGGTAGACTCTCCAGTCTCTCTCTGTTGTGAGTAAAGAAGTGTGTGATATTGGAATAGTCCCCCCCCCTCCCCCCTCAATTCTCTTACCTAGTATTTATGCTAGGTATTCTCATTTACTCAACGGTCCTAAGCCAGGATACCTAAGTCTATCGATCGTACTTTAGGTCGACCTTCTGAAACGCCATAACGTTTACTTCGCCGTACATGACTTCTGATTATACGACCTCCGTCGTGGCCGAGGTCGTGCCCTATGAATACAACCTCGGCTTAGTCGGTCCCTCGTCGTCCCTTTTTATTCAAGTTCCCGTTGGGTCAGATTTCTAAATAAGATAGTCGGTTTGTCTTTGGTTGTATATCCCTGGCTTTGTTTTTATTCTTCTTCTTCTTCTTTTTGAAAAAGATCTTCAGATTTTCTCATGACGAGTCCCTGACTTTTAGTTGGGAATTCGAGCGAGGTAGAATTTTAGATTGCTGATTCGAGCGAGGTTGAATTTCATCGTGTTAATTCGAACGAGGTCGAACTTTACTTTGTTAGTTCGAGAAAGATCAAACTTTGTTAACTTGAATGAAGTCGAACTTTGCTTGTTGAACAGAGTGCGAGGTCGAATTTTACTTGTTAATTCGAACGAGGTCGAATTTCACTTTCGCTTGGCAATGGTCGGGGGCCGCATGAGTGTGAATTCGACGAGGTCTAATTGTGACCCGTAATGAGTTCGAGCGAGGTCAAACTTTGACTTTCTGTATGGGTGATGTGCGAGTTCATTGGAGTGGTGTAAGAATGTCGCATGCTACCTTGTTTTTGTTGCATTGCTTATGCGTGCGTCGGGTGAGTCCCAGTCTATCTAGTCCCTTCATTGCTCGACCTGGAGAGGTCGTTGACGGGATGGGCGATGAACTCATTACTTAGGTTTTGGAGCACCCCGGGTCTCGATTTGGTCGAATGGGATTCGGGTGTGAATCATCGAATTTAGTCAGTTGAAATTGCGTAGCGTTACCTTGGCGAGCATATGGGCAAGCTTTTCGTACTTATGTTCTGCCTGTGTTAGAGAGATTGTACATTTTTTGGGTCGGTCGTCCAGTCCCGGACTATGGAGATTTTTTTCAGCTTGTCCTAAACCGTTTGTCCGTTATCTGCAGTATGATATGGTGCGGGGAATTTTCCCGATTCGCAATCCTTCATTCGTGTATCTGGGAGGCCCCCATGTTCTCTGTTTCACTTTTTAAAAGAGGAATAACAGGTTAGAAGTACATGGAATCATTTGTTACCTCGGTCGGTTGGTTAGCTGATGAATGAGGCGGATTAACCATGATTCTTTCGTTGTCTACGCTCTTTAGACCTAGAAGACACCTTCGCTTGGTAGTGAACTAGGAGTCGCGCCGTAGAGCGACTCGTCTTGTTCCATACTCTTGTACTAGTTTTAGATCTGATACCGGCTCCGCGCTTAGTCTCGTCACTAGTTGAGCTTGGGCTCCTCGTAGGTGGACAGCTCACCCCGCCTGTTAGGATCTCGAGTTTGAGTCCCAGTTTGTATCAGTCCCGAGCGCACAAAGGTAAGAGGAACATAAGTCATACCACAAACATACATGAAAGGCATATTTTAGCAGTGAACTTCATAACAAGCATCATCCATATAGTAGGAGAGAAGATGGTACGTGTAGGGTGTAGAAGGTGTCGGGTGCTAAACTGGTAATGGGATTGCGGATGCGCTTGGTACGCAATGGTCCTAGTCCCACCCTAACGGCTTACGCTTACAATGTACCACGGCTGCTACTATGGCGTATCGCTATTCTCGTTTATAAATCAGGCATAGCTCCATGTAAGGCTCTATCCTTAGTTAGCTTGGCGGTTTCAAGGGCTCACCAACTAGTTTTTCAAGTCAGCGTGCATAATGAAAGGATGAAACTTCACCGAATGGGAAGTAGAGCAAAAAATGCGTTTGGATCTAGAGGGAACTAAGGCTTTGGCTAGAAAATCCCCACAGACAGTGCCAAATTGTATTACCAAAAAGTTTTGAAGTCTTTTTGTTAAACTAAATAAGATGGAGAGAAAAAGGATAAATTCTAGCCAAAGATAATTAACTCTAGATCAAAGAATGTCAAGTAAGATAAGCTTGACAATGTTAAACTTGAGAACTAACTAAGACCACGATAAAGATCTAAGATAAGCAATAAGATAACATTCACGACAACATTGCTTCATAATTTAGAGTAAAGGGGGAAGAAAAGGTTCACTAATCGTGGCTACGAGACATGTCTATATTTATTCCACAGTGAAAATTACAAGAATGAGTAGCAAGGTTTTAAACCCTTTATCATTTACAAGGTAGACTCTCCAGTCTCCCTCTGTTGTGAGTGAAGAAGTGTGTGATATTGGAATAGTTACCCCCCCCTCCCCTTCATTCTTTTACCTAGTATTTATACTAGGTATTCTCATTTACTCAACGGTCCTTAGCCAGGATACCTAAGTCTATCGATCGTACTTTAGGTCGACCTTCTGAAACGCCATAACGTTTACTTCGCCGTACATGCCTTCTGATTATACGACCTCCATCGTGGCCGAGGTCGTGCCCTATGAATACAACCTCGGCTTAGTCGGTCCCTCGTCATCCCTTTTTATGCAAGTTCCCATTGGGTCAGATTTCTAAATAAGATAGTCGGTTTGTCTTTGGTTGTATATCCCTGGCTTTCTTCTTCTTCTTCTTCTTTTTGAAAAATATCTTCAGATTTTCTCATGACGAGTCCCTGACTTTTAGTTGGGAATTCGAGCGAGGTCAAATTTTAGCTTGCTGATTCGAGCGAGGTTGAATTTCATCATGTTAATTCGAACGAGGTCGAACTTTACTTTGTTAGTTCGAGCAAGATCAAACTTTGTTAACTTAAATGAAGTCAAACTTTGCTTGTTAATTCGAACGGAGTGCGAGGTCGAATTTTACTTGTTAATTCGAACGAGGTCGAATTTCACTTTCGCTTGGCAATAGTCGGGGGACGCATGGGTGTGAATTCGAAGAGGTCTAATTGTGACCCGTAATGAGTTCGAGCGAGGTCAAACTTTGACTTTCTGTGTGGGTCATGTGCGAGTTCATTGGAGTGGTGTAAGAATGTCGCATGCTACCTTGTTTTTGTTGCATTGCTTATGCGTGCGTCGGGTGAGTCCCAGTCTATCTAGTCCTTTCATTGCTCAGCCTGGAGAGGTCGTTGACGGGACGGGCGATGAACTCATTACATAGGTTTTGGAGCACCCCGGGTCTCGATTTGGTCGAACGGGATTCGGATGTGAATCATCAAATTTAGTCAGTTGAACTTGCGTAGCGTCGCCTTGGCGAGCATATGGGTAAGCTTTTCGTACTTATGTTCTGCCTGTGTTAGAGAGATTGTACATTTTCTGGGTTGGTCGTCCAGTCCCGGACTATGGAGATTTTTTTCAGCTTGTCCTAAACCGTTTGTCCGTTATCTGCAGTATGATATGGTGCGGGGAATTTTACCGATTCGCAATCCTTCATTCATGTATTTGGGAGGCCCCATGTTCTCTGTTTCAATTTTTAAAAGAGGAATAACAGGTTAGAAGTACATAGAATTGTTTGTTACCTCGGTCGGTTGGTTAGCCGATGAATGAGGCGGATTGACCACGTTTCTTTCGTTGTCTACGCTCTTTAGACCTAGAAGATACCTTTGCTTGGTAGTGAACTAGGAGTCGCGTCGTATAGCGACTCGTCTTGTTCCATACTCTTGTACTAGTTTTAGATCTGATACCGGCTCCGCGGTTAGTCTCGTCATTAGTTGAGCTTGGGCGCCTCGTAGGTGGACAGCTCACCCCGCCTGTTAGAATCTTGAGTTCGAGTCCCAGTTTGTATCAGTCCCGGGCGCGCAAAGGTAAGAGGAACATAAGTCATACCACAAACATACAGGAAAGGCATATTTTAGCAGTGAACTTCATAACAAGCATCATCCATATAGTAGGAGAGAAAATGGTACGTGTAGGGTGTAGAAGGTGTCGGGTGCTAAACTGGTAATGGGATTGCGGATGTGCTTGGTACGCAATGGTCCTAGTCCCACCCTAACGGCTTACGCTTACAATGTACCATGGCTGCTGCTATGGCGTATCGCTGTTCTCGTGTATAAATCAGGCATAGCTCCATGTAAGGCTCTATCCTTAGTTAGCTTGGCAGTTTCAAGGGCTCACCAACTAGTTTTTCAAGTCACCGTGCATAATGAAAGGATGGAACTTCACCGAATGGGAAGTAGAGCAAAAAATGCGTTTGGATCTAGAGGGAACTAAGGCTTTGGCTAGAAAATCCCCACAGACAGTGCCAAATTGTATTACCAAAAAGATTTGAAGTCTTTTTGTTAAACTAAATAAGATGGAGAGAAAAAGGATAAATTCTAGTCAAAGATAATTAACTCTAGATCAAAGAATGTCAAGTAAGATAAGCTTGACAATGTTAAACTTGAGAACTAACTAAGACCACGATAAAGATCTAAGATAAACAATGTGATAACATTCACGACAACATTGCTTCATAATATAGAGTAAAGGGGGGAAGAAAAGGCTCACTAATCGTGGCTACGAGACATGTCTATATTTATTCCATAGTGAAAATTACAAAAGTGAGTGGCAAGGTTTTAAACCCTTTATCATTTACAAGGTAGACTCTCCAGTCTCCCTCTGTCGTGAGTGAAGAAGTGTGTGATATTGGAATAGTTACCCCCCTCCCCCCCTTCATTCTTTTACCTAGTATTTATACTAGGTATTCTCATTTACTCAACGGTCCTTAGCCAGGATACCTAAGTCTATCGATCATATTTTTGGTCCACCTTCTGAAATGCCATAACTTTTACTTCGTCGTATAGGCCTTGTGATTATACAGCCTCGGACGTGGCCAAGGTGCTCGTCGCTATAGTGCCCTATGAATACAACCTCGGCTTAGTTGATCCTTCGTCGTTCTTTATTATGCAAGTTCCCATTGGGTCAGATTTCGACCCATACAATAAGAATACAAAGAAGTATCTAATTATAGCTTATCCTTTATTAATACTCTTCTTGCAAGTTGAAGGGGGAGAAGACACATTCAATTTGGATCGTAGAAACTCATAATGCGCATTTGAGAGAGACATGGATACTAGGCATTGAAGCATTAAACTGAAAGCAAGAAAACTATTGTGCATGCCCTACATTCGCCTTTTACTAATATAATATAAGGTAAGGCAAAAGCAAGAGTAAAACTACGAGCTAAAATCAGGCGTGCTCTCTTATAAGAAAATATGATACCATCCCCCATCTCTGATAATGCGGGAAAGTGGGGTCCTCTCACATGTGCTCACTTCCGTTTTAGAAGTCAGAATGGATGGAAAATTGCATTGTAAGATCTTTTCTTACCTCCTTATCCCCAATGAAATAATCGAAAGTCAATGTCAACGTGCTTGATACGAGCATGAAAAATTGGAAAAACTTAGGGATACACTACACCAATGTTATTACACCACACACTACTAAAAATAGTAAATTTATGATCGTCAAGTCAGTCATAAATCGGTCGGGAATCGTGTTTTTCTAACGGATTTCCGACTAAAAAGTGTTAGCCAGAAAACACGTGGTCGCAATATATTTTCGACATCATCAGTCAAAATTTTGCAATGGATTCAGTCGCAAATTGAATAAAACGAGACATTTGAATTTAATCAATTTGCGACCGATCAGTCACTAATTTTGTGATTGATTCAGTCGCTGACTAGAAATATAAAAAAATACAAATATAAAGTTTCGACCGATTCCGTCAGAAAATTTAAAAATAAAATTAATTTTCAATTAATTATTCTAACCGAAACAGTCGTAAACATTGAATTATTAATTAATTAAAAATTTCACAAATTCTTCATTTGCGACTGTTCTGTCGCAAATCTTAATTATTAATTAATTACAATTTTCATAAATTCTCCATGTGCGACTGACTCGGTCGCAAATCTTAATTAAATTCTGTTAGAAACTTTCAATTTGCGATTGAATCAGTGGCAAATATTAGTAATTCCTGGTAAAATTTGTGATTGACTCAGTCGCAAATATGGGCACTTTTAAGTTGAATCCTGGGAACTTTTAAGGAGGAGGTCAGAGTAGAACACCAACAATCAATCGAACTAGATTTTGAGGATGTTGATGTTGTAGAAGTGATACTAAAGTCAGCCAAGGACATTGAGGATACATATTTAGTTGACTCTAGTGTCATTGGTATTGAGGATGTTGACAATCCCAATGTTCATGTAGTTGAGCGCATTAGTCCACTCTCAAAGCATTTTTTCACATTGTGTTTGGATGATGATATAGAAATAGAGTCATCCGATCCACTTGAGGAGTCAAGGAATGAGGAACAAGGTGCATATATTCTGAAATTCTTCTTGCCAGAAAGTCGGGAATACACATATCATCTAAAGGCCAAGAAGTGCAGAATAATACATTGTTTTATTGGGCCAGTCAAATTCATTCCACCACCCCAGGAGCATGATCATAGAGCAGAATCAAAACTTGGGGTTCAATTCATAAGTTCAAAGTGGAGGCGAAAAGTGATTCGCGTCGTGCCGCGACGTTAAATCAAGCGCTTGTTGGGAGACAATCCAACTTTACTGATTTCTTTTATTTTTTTTAATTGTATTATTTTTGTAGTATTGATTTTTTTATTTTCTAGGATCATGGAAAGCAAAGCTATTGGAAGAATGCAACTGCAAACCAGATGGTTGGAACGAAGTGTGAGGTACCCGCACGAAGGACCAAGTTTGGGAGAAGTCTGAGTTCCCATGAGCTATTAGTGCTTCGACCTTTGGCCTACCAAGGAGTTTCTTTTACCCTCTTATCAGTTATGGTGTGCATTAGGGACAATGTACATTTAAGCGTGGGGTGAGGAGATTGTCTAGGTGACTTTCTATGCTACTTTAACTAGGTTAGTTTAATTGAATAATATTTTCTTTTTTTAAATGATTGGACTTTTCCCGACGATGGATATATTTGACAATTTTCTTGAGGGATTTAAGTCTAAAGAAAAAAAAAAGACCAAAAGATTTTCTTTGTAGGTAGTGTAGTAATTTCCCCTTAGTTTTTCTTTGTGCCGCGGTTCTTTTCCAAGGGTTTTGTTTGAACCGGATCATAGTTTTTTATTTTCGGAGTAGATTAGAATTTAGGAAATAAATGAAGGAAGAAAGATGAGATTCCTAGGCGCCCTTGACTTGTTTGATAGTAGCATATATAGGCTTTGGCATGTGTAGTATCTTCCCTATGAGCTAAAACTGCTTATGATGCCCTTGTTATTTGGATAGCATGTTTTGTGAGGCCTACGTCTCATTTTCTTGACTTATGTTCACTTTATGTTTAAATCTTAATATCTTGTGGCTCTGTAAATACTTGTATTAGTTTGAGAATCGGAATGAGACCGTCCTTAGTGAATCACGTGCCATGTGTGGTGAGATTTGGTGTAGTTCATGTATTGTACTTGTATCTAGAACTTGCCCGGTATGTGAGTTGAAGCGAAATTTTAGGTGAAGCTCGGTGTGAATTTTAGGCTTTCCTTGATGTCTTTTCGAGCGTTATCTCTATCACAAATAAATTTGTCCCTAGCTAACCCTTTTGAGCCTATAGACTTTTATTTGGCACCCACATTACAAGCCTATACCTTTTTTGTTCTTAATTGATATTTTTTATCTGTTTACCTCTTAAAGCACGTTAATTGTGAAATGAGCGCAAAAAAATAAAAAGAGACTAAGTGTGGGGTGGATTTTGAGTGGAACCAATGAAAGAAAGAAAGGTGCACTTGGTCTGTAAAATACTACACCACTAACGGAAATTGAAAAAAAAATAGTTGAAAAAAAAAGAGAAAAATCTGAAAAGAAAAAAGGGAAAAATAGAGATGAATAAATTGTTGTCTTATTCTTGCTAGTGGGTATGAATTAAAGTAGTGCCTAAATAAGAAGGGAACATTTTTGGGGATGATTTTGTTTGTGAAATTGAAGGGGATTAAGGAATTTGCGCATAAAGATTATTTAGTGATGTGTAAAGTGCTTAGGAGGGTGAACCAATATTCCTAAATAGATCCTACCCGTTCCTTAGCGCACATTACAACCTTGAAAAAGTCTTAATTGATTTTAGATCGAGTGAGCTCACATTAGTAGAGATTTACATTATGGGCAAGCATATGGTACCAATTGCATGCATGTGACTTCTTTTGTGAGAGTGAGCGATATTCTTTGATATATATGAGTCCTTAAAATATATTTGAGCATATGATTTGAATATGTGGATTCAACTTACTCTCTTATTCTTGTGGTGAGGGCACATGGTTTCTGTCACGAAACCAAATCAATACAGGTCGTGATGGCGCCTAATGTGAAACTAGGTTAGCCAAACTACCGAGAGTAACAGATAATGCCTTCCGTTTAAATCATAAGTCAAAATATCTCATTTAAGATTTTCATTTAAAACATATTCAACAACAACAATAATAGAAAGGATCGAGTCTAACCATGGCCCCAACACCCGGAGTCAACTATCATGAGCATCTAAAGAAAATAAATACATTGTATGACAACATGTCTATACTAATACAAATCCATAAAATACGAGAAATCTATGAACTAGGAAAGGAAAAAAGGCAAGTTTTGGACGCCGGGCAGCTACCTCTATCCTTGATCGGACTCCAAAGCAAGGGAGAAGTCAACTAGCGCTCTGACCGGGTAGCTGGATATGCACACATGGTGCAGGGAGTAACGTGAGTACGCCAACTCAGTAAGTAACAACCATAACTAAAGACTTGAGTGCATTGACGAGCATTTAAAACTCATAATTTCTCAAAAATAAGTGCCGGTAAAGGTAAATAAATCAAGTCAAAGTCTACATTTGCTAAATACTTCACAAATTCCAGTTTTTCCCGTTTTAAGCTTGTACAAAGCAGTAATTCAACATGTATCAAAAAGACTCAGTGTAAAGAAAAGTGAGAAAACAATGATTTCACAATATAACAGCCTTCAGGCACAATGCCACTCGTAAACAAGGTCTCTCAGTCACTCGTGTCCCCACTATCATAAGTCAATGCTCACACTCAGCACTCCCACTCAACAGGTATCATGTATACACATAATCGATGTGGAGTGCATCCCGGTTCACATAACATACGTTGCGGCGTGCAGCCCAATCCAAAATAATAGTCGACTGCGTCCACTGGGGGTGTACAGACTCCGGAGGGGATCCTACAGCCCAAGCGTTATATTATTGTGGCGTGCAGCCCAATCCAATATATATATCGTTGCGGCGTGCAACCCGATCCATATAGTATCTGTTGCGGCGTGCAACCCAATCCATAACTATCCTCACAAACTCGGCTCTCGGCCTCACTCAGTCATCCTCACAAGCCACTCGGGCAACTCATCTCAACTCACGAGACTCGTCCCCAAGTACCTCTCAGTATTCTAAGACAGTGTGATAACAGTGAT
The DNA here is from genome assembly GCA_005239495.1 of Nicotiana undulata. NCBI lineage: Eukaryota > Viridiplantae > Streptophyta > Magnoliopsida > Solanales > Solanaceae > Nicotiana > Nicotiana undulata. The sequence goes on along the minus strand of ML270956.1, from coordinate 51,889 downwards.
AAAAACAACAGGTATAAAGCATGACTGAGTTCATAATTTTTCTATCAAAATAGTGTGAGAATAGTGGAAAAATACCATGAGGGTCTAAACAGGTTGGCACAAGTCCCCAAACATGGCATACATCCCATAATAAAGTATAAATCTCTAAAATGCAGGATATCATATGGTTTCCAAAACAAACACGCGGCTTAATAGTCGCTACGGGATGGACCGGTCACAATCCCTATCAGTGCATGCTCACACGCTCGTCACCTAGCATGTGCGTCACCTCACTTATCAAAACAGTGCGAAATACTTGGGTTTCATACCCTCGGGTCTAGATTTACAATCGTTACTTACCTCAAACCGGACCGAAAACTACTCTACGATGCTCTTGCCTCTCGAATCGGCTCCCGAATGCTCCGAATCTACCAAAACCAGATTAATAACATCAAATTATGCTAGGGAGATGAAACTCATTCGAAAATTATCACAATTAGGCACAAATCCCGAAATTGGCCAAATCCCACCCCGGTTCCACGTCTCAAAATTCGATAAAAATCTCAAAACCGGAATCCTCATTCTCCCACGAGTCTATACATACCAAGAACATCAAAATCGGACTACAATTGCCTATTTAATTCCTCAATTAAAGTCTCCAATTTCCCATGCCCTAACTTCCCCAAAATTTGGGTTTAAATCCCATTAATTTTAGGTTTAATTACTTAAAAATCAATATAGAATCGAGTTATGAAGTCAAAAATCTTACCTCCAAGTGTTTCCCCTTTGATTCCCTCTTTAATCTCTCTCAAAAGCTTCAAATTCGTCCAAAAATGGTGAAAAAATGGCTAAAGGTCGCGGATATGGCCTTTTAAATACACTGCCCAAGCGCCCCTATTTTCCTCAGTGCGTTCGCGTTCCCAGTTACGCGTTCGCGAAGCACAAACAAACCCCCCTCTACGTGATCGCGTCCTTACCCCACGCGTTCGCACAGTTCACCATGTAGCCCCACGCGCACCTCAGTCCTCTGCGTTCGCAGGCCTTCCCCAGGCGATCGCACTGCTCATCACTCCCTCATTCACTGCCGACCGGAAATCGCCAAAAACTCGATTTTGCCATTTCAAGCCTAATTCTACACCGGATATCAAAATCACGTTCTGAACACACTCCTAAGTCCCAAATCACCTAATAAAGCTATGCGAGCCATAAAATCTACATTCTGAGGCCGTTTACCAATAAGTCAACTCCCAGTTGACCTTTTCAACTAATAAGCCAATTTAAGAGACTAAGTGTCTCAATTCTCACCATGACCACTCCGAACCTGAACCAATCGACCCAACACATCATAATTAGGTTAATTAACACATGACAAAGCTAAAACAGGGAAAACGGGGCTAATATCATGAAACGACCGGCCGGGTCGTTACAGTTTCACGAGGGATAGGTAACGTTATTAGACTTCTCGCTATGATGTTGGGTGAATATTCGTGAAGTATGGCATAAGAAAAGGGAAGTGTATGTGATTGCGTATGCTAGAGTTTAATCGTTGCTATAAACCATGGTCATTGGTGTGGTGTGCCTCAATTGTGTAAAACAAAGTGCTCAAGGTTGTGTCTATAAGTGTAGTTTGATTGCTCGAGGACGAGCAATGTTTAAGTGTGAGGTATTGATGTGTGGCTATAATTCCATAGTTTCGTACATTATTTGCCTTACATTTTACATGCTTTAATGATAAATTACACTTTATTTGCGCGTAATGAAGTCTATTTTATGTGTAGGTGAATTGGAGATAAAAGTATAACAAAAGGGATACTTAAACGTTGAAAGTGTGCTCGAGAACAGTGAAAAGGTGAGACCTGGCGACACCAGGCTTGAAGCTGGCGCTAGGCTGGCGAGGCCTGGCAAGAGCCAGGTTGAAGCTGGCATTAGGCTGGCGAGGCTAGGCAAAAGCGAGGTTGAAGCTGGTGTTAGCCTGGCGAGGCCAGGCAAAAGCGAGGTTGAAGCTGGCGTTAGCCTGGCAACGCCAGGACTAGGGCGAGGTCTAGTCCGAGTTTTGAAGCTTTATTTCACCTCCTGGTTTGACTGGGACTTGACCTACACGTTTAGGTCTTTTTCTACACATATAAATAGACCTAAAAACGCCATTTTTGAGGGGAGAAAGACATTAGAGATCGAGATTGGAAGAGGAGACCGACGTTTGACACACTTTGGACCTAAGGAGGAAAGAACGCACTAGGAGCAAGGCGGGAAATTCTTCTACGAGTTTTTCACTTCCTTCTTCCTATTTCCATTATTGGTTATGAATTCTAGTATTGTAATTTTGCATAATATTATGAATAGCTAATTTGTTATCTAGGGTTTTGATGGAACTTCTTGGAGGATGAATTCGTGTTATGTTTTAATATAACTTAACCTTTGAATTTGTCTATTTGTTCAACTACGTGCTTATTTCAGTTGATTGAATGGAAATCGATTGACTGTGCCTATTTATTATTTGTTTCTTGAGAAAGGATACATATTTAGGTAGTTGTTGAACAACGTCACTCCTAATGTATGTGAGAAATCAATACAGCGGGTTTAAATGTAGGTTTAGAAATAACAAAGCCTTGACGTGGTCATAGTGAGCGGTTAGATAAATCCAACTAGCGTAGTTCAAGAGAATATGTCTAGTAAATTGTTGTAGTTGCTCGAGAGAGAATTACAGCACCTAATGTGCTCACGGTATGTAGAGAATACATAGGCGAAATTGTAGAGAACATAGCAGTAAGGATTCCAATATTTGGAAAATCATAATTCTAGACCTCATAAATTTAATCTCCAACTCTTAGTATCTTTAGTTGTTAATTTACTGCTTTAGTTTGTTAGTCAATTAGTTAGATATAAGAATCTTAATATTTAAAACTTAGAAATTGTTCGAGCTTGTCTTCTTAATGATACTGAACAATTATAGCGAAACCTTAGTTCTTTGTGGGATTCGATTCCGACCGGATTATATTTGCAGCGACCGCTTATCCTTTTTAGGACTAGAGTTGGGCGTGATCAATGACATAGAACACCATCTGGTCTTCTATGCTCTTTAACCTTGGTATAAGGGGTAAGTAGTGCATCGCTTTTACTGGGGTCTTCTTCTTTTTATCATTTGTGGAATCCTTGTAACGAGTCTTGTTACAAAATTTGCAATTCTCTAGAGATGCATCATCCTTATAGAATAACATGCAACCATTCTCACAGCAATGAATCCTCTCTTATGAAAGACCCAACTTGAAAACTATTTTTTGCCGTGTAGAAATCTTTGGGTAGGTCAATATTACACTGATTAAGTTCATTCATAAGCACAATAATAGAATTCATGCCCGATTGATAAATAGAACGATCCGACTTAATTTGAAGTAATCAAACAACAACAGACAACTTGGAATGCATTGAGCCTTCCTCTAACTCCTTGAAAAACTTCTTAGCCTCATCATTTGGTTCAGATTGAGCTCCCGGGAACATCTCAAAGGCATCCCTCATCATGTCATTGAATCTAGAATTTTCGACATTATTATCCACTATGGGACTACCTTCCTCACCACCAAAAGAATTATGAAAGTCACCATCATTTACGCTATCAAGATTCTCCACATGACCAACCCATACATAATAATTTTTCGTAAATCTCTTTTTAAAAAGATGGCATGTAACAACATCTTCTCCCAATAACTTAACACACTTGTATTTCACACAAGGGCATCTAATCGTTCTTTCAATACGAAAATCAAGTGTCCTTGCCTTAGCAATAAATCCAGCAACCCCTTCTTTAAATTCATCCCTTAACCTCACACGATTAGAATGATTCCTATATACATTCACTTACAATGCGCACATGCCTTCTACTCAAACAAAAAAACTTGAAGTTTATAAGATATTTAAAAATATTTAGTTTATAAAGTAATTAATAAGTTATGCCAATTCGAAGGTTCATTTTTTTAAAGTATTATATTTTTTAAATTAAAATTCATTAACACTCAAAATCTTACATTTATCCATATTCTATGTTATATAAATATTTCAAAATATAAATTAAATTTAAATAGCTTCTTATATGTTCATAAAGACCATACATGGCCAATATTTTGTCAAATCTACAAATTCCTTTTCATGCAACAATTATTAAGTTTTAAATTTAATATTAGTTCATTTAATAAATTAGGAAACGATAATAAGCTTAACTTCTTAAACTTAAAACTGAGGCTTTAAATCATAACTACTTAATACAATTCCAAATCATTCTTCTCTAAAGTTAACAATTCCACATATATATAAATTTCGGAATTGTTTAAATCACATATAGGTACTAATCTCAATTTCAAATGTGAATTTAGTTTCAAGCTTAAATAGTATTACATCTATGGCAACTCTAAAAATAAATCTATGGCAATTCTAAATAAACATCTATGAAAATTCTAAATTAATATCAATTTTAATTCAATTAGAGAGCTAAAAAATATCTAAAACCTACATGCAAGATTTCTAATGTAAATTCTCGAAGTGTAATGTTCTATGGATTCCTAACGTAATTTTCAACAAAAATTTTAGATTCCTAAATAAATTATAAAATATTATAGTCTACTATAACAAGATGGGGCCGACAGTGGGAGGGGAGGGGGGTTGGGTAAAATGAAGGGGTGAGGGAAGGGCGCGAATATAGGGGATGTGTTTAACACAAAAGGGGATGGGGAAGAAGTCACATACCTTTTCCGAGGAGCAGCGGGCTGGGGGGCGGGGTCTGGGGCTCTCAATGAAGGAAGAAGAGAGAAGAAAAAAAGAAAAAAAGAAAAAAAAAAGAGAAGAAGAAAGAAATGGGGGCGAGGCTGGGGTTTTAAAAAGGATCTGCTATTGATTTTGTCGCAAAACTAGCGACCGTTTCAGTCGTAACTTTAAAAATAATTTGACCAAAGTTTAAAAAAAATTGCAACCGAAGCGGACGCAAATGGTCAAATAAAATTGTTTAACTTTTCGTTTCCGACTAAATCCGGCGTAATTTTTTATTCCGTATTTTTGCGCCAAACGTTGCGACCAATATTAGTTAATAGTTAGATGGTACTTATGAAAATTTCCACACCGACTTTCTTCTTCTGGGTAACAAAAGAAAAATTTATTACAACAAGAAAAAAACCTCTTGACTAGTTTTACTATTATAGCTTAAATATCAATTGATATATTAACTTAAGTGTACAATTTTGTAAAGTTAGGTTTTCTTACTTATTAAATAAAAATCTGTACTTGTGAAAATATTAAATACAATAAACACTTTTAACTCTGAATATAATTATTATTACGTGAATAATAAATCGAATAAATTACTACTCCAAAAAAAAATGAAAATGAGAAAAGAACAAAATAGTATAATGGAACTTTTTGCACTTTACAACAAATACCCGAGGTTGGATAACCCCCAGTCTGTCATCAAATATGGGCCTAAACATTGCAAGACAAGGCCCAGTAATATCATCAACTGGGCCGGGATAAATAAAACTCCAGCTCCATAACCTGATTCTCTTTCCAACAATTCCATTACGCCTCTCCATTCGTGAAAAATCGGCACAGAAGGTTGAGGCAAAAATCAATGGCCACTGAAGCACCGCTAGAGGCGACGGAGGTTCCGCCGGCGTCGGCGACGGAGACGATGGAGAAGCAGCCGCATAAGCTAGAGAGGAGATGGACATTCTGGTTCGATAATCAATCTAAGCCAAAACAAGGCGCCGCTTGGGGAAGTTCTCTTCGAAAAGCTTATACTTTCGAAACTGTTGAGGAATTCTGGAGGTATACAAAAAATTACAAAACATGAGATCTCTTCTAGTTCTTCTGGTTATATTTATTTGCCCTAATTTTTTTTTTTTTTTTTATTGAATTTTTGTCAATTGTTTTATTAATTGGTATACTAGAACTTTTGATCCATCAGTTATTGATAAATTCTGATTTTATTCCTTGTAGCATTTAGCTAAGCATATTTAACCTTGAATTCATTAAAATGTGTGTTTTTGGTCCCTTTACATAGGAAATATGTTACATTTGGATTATTTTTAGAACTATAGTACCCTAAATATGAAGTATAGTACAAATTTAACACAACATATGGGTACCTAATAGAAGGATTAAAAGTGCACATTTTAATTAATTAGAAGACTATAATAATTAGAATATGTCAATGTTTAAGGGACAAAAAGCACAATATTCCGTTCTTAATTAGTTAAGATGCTTTCATATTGCAATGTTTATGTTGATGTAAGAGTATATGAATATGTTACCTTTCACAAAAAGAGAGCATATTTTTTTGATCTTCTTTGTGCTGGAAAACATATTGAAAATTATACTTTCTACTACCTGCTCATATGACATTCTGTTTTGGGACTTTGAAAAGAATTTCACCATTACATTAATTATGGAGTATTATTTCATTAAGAATGTTTTTCTATGCATCTTTTACAACTTTCAAGAATCTAAGTGCAACCCAAGGGTGTGGGCTAGTGGTCAATGAAGTGGGAGAAGAACCTTGAGGTCTCAAATTCAAATTCCAGCGGAAGCGGAAAAAAATACTAGGTGATTTCTTCCCAGTTGCCTAAGCCTTGATAGGCAGAGATACCCGTTACTGGGTAGAAGGTACCAGGTACCGGTGGCAGCCGGACACCACGGCATAAAAAAATCAAGAATTTGAATTATTTAACAATCCAAAGCTTGTGATATGTTCTCTGTTACTAACTGTAGATATCAATTTAGTATTTTCTTCAACCATCACTATATAATTACTATCCAGTTAACCAGTTGCCTAAGCCTTGATAGGCAGAGATACCCGTTACTAGGTAGAAGGTACCCGGTGGCAGCCGGACACCACGGCATAAAAAATCAAGAATTTGAATTATTTAACAATCCAAAGCTTGTGATATGTTCTCTGTTACTAACTGTAGATATCAATTTAGTATTTTCTTCAACCATCACTATATAATTACTATCCAGTTAACCAGTTGCCTAAGCCTTGATAGGCAGAGATACCCGTTACTAGGTAGAAGGTACCCGGTGGCAGCCGGACACCACGGCATAAAAAATCAAGAATTTGAATTATTTAACAATCCAAAGCTTGTGATATGTTCTCTGTTACTAACTGTAGATATCAATTTAGTATTTTCTTCAACCATCACTATATAATTACTATCCAGTTAAGCACTGTGCTATAAAACCAAACAGTGCATTTTTAATCTTAAATTTCATATTTTCACCAGTACTGGATTCTACTGCTGCAATTTATCCATACTTCGGATGTTGTGTGGCTTTGTTTTAATTCATTAATGAGATATTATTGTTTTGAAATTATAATAGTTGGATAGAAGCTGCTTTTAAATATCAATTGAAGTGTTAGATCTTCTCTTTGCAGTTTATATGATCAGATATTCAAGCCCAGCAAGTTGACTGCTAATGCGGACTTTCATTTGTTCAAAGCTGGGATTGAGCCCAAATGGGAAGATCCTGAGTGTGCCAGTGGTGGCAAGTGGACTGTTACGAGCAGCAGAAAGGCTAATCTTGAGACGATGTGGCTTGAAACTGTAATAAAATCTTCTCTTTACTTTTTTTTCGGTTTCTGTTCAGTAGGCAGGATGTCATGAAAGCATTATGTTGGTTAGTTTCTAGTTAAAGATGCTCACATATTGTTTGCTCGATGGGATTCTTTTGAATAGCTGATGGCATTGGTCGGTGAGCAGTTTGATGAGTCAGAAGAGATATGTGGAGTGGTTGCCAGTGTTCGCCGGAGTCAGGATAAACTTTCCTTATGGACTAAGACTGCCTCCAATGAAGCAATTCAGGTTATTGGAATTCTCGTAGTGTAGAATAGTTATTGAACTGAAAACTGTGTTATTTCTTACCCTATATCCTAAATCTGATATGAGATATTGTTTAAAAAAAGGATATACCAGAGTGTTCTTTTTCTTAATGATGATATAGCCTAATGCCTATCTTCCTTTCTCAAAAAAGAAGAGGACATATCTCCAGTTCTTTTTTAAATGCTGAAAAAGGAGAGTGGATCTTTTTGAGCACCGAATTTTGAGAACAAGAAAAGCATGCCCTTCCCCGTTGTGACCCATGGATGGAACACTAGATCTAGTTATTCAATATATAAATTAAATATCAGTTAAAACCATCACATGCCTTGGCTAATCTGTGGTTGAAACTATTATTATCTTGGTAGGGAAGTCCTTGATATTTCCTTCAACTTATTCTCTAACCAGAGTTGGCAGATATGATGCTGTTTTTTTCTTTTGATAAAGTAAATAATTTTATTAGTGATGGAGAGACCCCATATACAAGCCTATACCAAAAAGTGGAGAACCTACACAAAATATGGTTGTCAATGAAAGAAACCAAATGACACATAAAGGCCTCATGGGTGGGTACACGAAAAAGAAACTAGAAACAAGAGTTCAGTTTGCAATTTTACAAAATCATTATCAACCCCTTCAAATGCTCTCATGTTCCTCTCTTTCCATTGAACCCACATAATGGTTGATGGGGCAACATCTCATGCCCTCGGTCTTCTCTTTCTCCTCCTGAAGGCCCAAGTATGCAGCGCCTCCTTCATTGTGCACGCATCACACATTATATTCCAAACCAATTTAGGATCACAGACCGCAACTGCACAGCCACACGACGACGCAACAAGAGATGTTTTTACATCTTTGTTCAAACATGTGCACAAGAAGCAACAACTAACCATTTGTTCTTATTATGGGCCTCTTGTTGCTGTTATGCATTAGGCCATCTCTTTAACGCTTTGACCCTGGCTCATATCCCTTGAACTGTTCTATGGTCATAGCCATCTGTCTGTGCATTTTCATCTTCTGAAGTACCCTTGTGCTTGAAATCTATCTTTGTTGTTTGGTGATGTTCTATGGATGGTAAGAAATTCCAAAAGGGTGTGAAGGTTGCAAAGGTGTTCCCTAGAAGTCTGTACTCATCGGCTTCTCATCTATAACACGGGAATGTGGTTTTTTCTGAAGGGTTTTAATTAAAGATTATGGATTTGGAAAATGGAAATTTGCCATCTGGACTTTAAGGTTGTACTATGCAATCTTTTAACCTTTCCGACTTGAAGTGTATAATGAATTTATAATGTTACAATGACCTTTTAACATTTGTTTTAGAAAAAAGGGCAGCTCGGTGCATAATGCATCCCGCGTTTACGCAAGATTTGGTGAAGAGCCGCAACCCAAGTGGGTATGATGTAGGTAGCCTACCTTTGACACCATCAGTTGCTGATTTCATTGGTCCAAACTGTGACCTATAGGTCATACAAAGTCAACTTTACCGTTGCTCCAAGACTCCCTTTCCCCTTTTTAACATTTTAGTTTTTTTCAAGGTCGGGGATGGGAAGAGGGATTTCAAATGGAAATGTGTACACTAGAAAGAACTAACCGAAAAAGGACAAAGGAAACAACCTAATATTGTACATGGGACATAAACCATTTCTCTTATCTTTGCCTTGATGAATTAGTTACTTTTCTCTTTTTTCTTTTCCTTGCAAAGCTATCACATTGCCTCTTACAATGTTTAAAAACTCATCAGGGTGGTAAAGTGCAATAGGCCTATTATAAGAATAAAAAGACAAAGAAACAGCTAAACTGAAGTAGTATTTCTTCAATCTCACCTTACAGTATAGATGATACATATACCACAGCAGTACAGTTCTTTTCATAATGCTGTGGCGCAGCTGAACCAATAAAGTTGTGTACCTAAGTCTCGGTGGTTTTATTTAAAGCACCGTCTCCTGTGTGTACCAGTAATGGACTTGCTAAGGATGATTTAATTTCCACGCTCATACTTAGTATGATTTTAACTCTGATATCCTACATGACCCTCTTCTCCCATATTTGCTAAAATATTTTATTCCCCCCAACCTCCCCAAAAAAGGAAAAAGTTGCTGGAGATGGGGAATATATCTTTCTCCCTCTGAATATGCAGCTTGGAGTTTTAGACATAAGTTCTTGTATTTCATTCGTTTAGCACTATTCCATATTATACTAAAAGCTTATATCAGACATGTTCATCTTACAATATTGGTATACACAAGGTTTCAACTTATATTCGATCCCTTTTTTTTTTGTTTTTTGTTTTCTGACTGCGTACATTTTCCTGCTTTTAACCCATGTAACATGTCTGGATATCAACTATCTTCATTCTTAACCTTTGTTTTTTGGCATGATGCTACACTTCATGCGTTGTGGTTTTGCAATTCTATATAACCGGTTGGTTTTATGCTGCAGATGAGCATTGGTAGGAAGTGGAAGGAGATCATCGATACTGAAAAAATATCCTATAGTTTCCATGTAACTTCCCTTGCCGCTTACCGTTATTGCAAAGTCAAGTGTCTTTTATCTTTCCTCCTGTTAATTTTTCTCTCGTAATCAACCTTTCTTTTGGTCGTTGCAGGATGACTCTAAAAGGGAAAGGTCAGCTAAGAGCCGATATACTGTGTGAATTCCTTTATCGTGTGGGATTGACACCGGTCCCTAGGTTTTCCAATACTGAAAATTGTACGATTAGCACAGTTTCTAGCTTGTCTGCTGCAAAATTTTGATTTTTTTTTTAATTTATTCGTACTTGATATGGATCTTTGGATGTATTGTGTTAAAGATTTTGTTTGGTTCTTTGTTACTTATCTGGAGTCTGCCCCATGTATTAATTTAGTGATGAGAGTTTTGCAGTTTTCATTCCTCAAAGCCAAGAGACTTCTCTTCTGTCAAAAAGTTTAGTCCATTGATAACTAATTTGATATGTAGCTTACTTATTGTAATGAAAAGAAGAAGAAAAAACGGTTTAAATATAGCTCACTGTCTAAGAGGTTGAAAATCATCTTAGAAAAATGATAGTAGCAAAATGAACTGCTTTAGTGAGGCTATTACTAGCTAAAACTTAGAAGTACTTTTAAGTTGCTACCAAAATATGTTGCCAGTGCCACTATCATACAACACAATAGTTACAACTCAAACGTCTCGGGCTCTCAAATAGAGTCTGTAATATTATTTTATTTTTGAGATGGGAAAAAGAAAATGATTCTATTTGTGAATAATTGTTTTGCATGCATTTGAGAATTTAAGAAAGAATAATCTTATAAGTCTAAAATCCATTCGTTACTTTTACGTGGTTGACCTTATTTCAAGTGACTTTTAAGCATAAGCCATTTATTAAGAATTCTAGTTTTAGGCTTTTTGGCTTATTCTTGTTGTATTAGCTTAAAAACAAGTGTTCCACATTACTTTTTTGCTTTATTCAAACACTACAAAATAACTTTAAAGCACTTAAAATAAACCCATCCAATACAATTCTCTTCCAATTATTCATTGGCTTTTAGTTTGCACCCATTCAACTTGAATTTCTCCCTCAAAAGGCAGCCTTGCTTGAGTTGCCTTGTGCGAGAGGAATTATCAATGATGCAAAATGGGGTGCTCCATTTGTTCCCACTTCTATGACCCTTTTGTTTGGAGAGTAACAGAAATTTTTCTTTTAACTTCTGCTTTTCAAATTTCTTTTAAATATTTTGAATGATTTACAATTGAGACTTATAGTACTCCGTGTAAGGTTTTTGAATATGGAAATGTCATTTTAAAAAAACTTGAAGAATTTGTGTTTGAATTAACACCCAAAACTAAATAGCTTGATTCACGTATTCTGAACCTCCCACTTAACATAGGACAGACAGAGATTTGATGTCTCTCGTGCACAAGACATTTCCCATGTTAGCTTGGCTTAGATAGTTTAGAACATATTGTCTTCATGAACTTATTTTCTTCCGATTGGGAGGAAAAAGACTTCCCTACCAAAAGGAGCAAAAACATTTTGCAAAACTCTTTCTCAACCTTTCCCACCCTATTCTCCACCCTCACCCACCCAACCCCCTTACCCCTCCCCGCCGCCGCCG
>ML270956.1:10341-39850 GCA_005239495.1 Nicotiana undulata | reverse complement strand
TCTCAACCTTTCCCCCCCTATTCTCCCCCCTCCCCCCCCCACCCCCCTTACCCCTCCCCGCCGCCGCCGCCAGCCCTCCCCAGCATCATCGCTATCACTTCGGCTTCTATAGACCCCCACCTACCACCCTCCTCGCCCTTACTCATTTCGTCTAATATAGTGTTTACCTCAATTATATATTTTTTAAAAATATTTTTTGCTACCTAATCAAACACCGAAAAATTAGTAAGAAAATCACATATATTCCAAGGAAAACATTTTCCTCCATACCAAACACAACCATTATCACCATTACTTTTCCTGAAGATGTTTTTCTTTTCGAAAATATATGAATTCTTCAAAAAGGTTAATATATACGATGAATATGGATGCAATCCAAGTGTTGAAAACAAGAAGGCATACCTAGTAGACTACAATGCATATGTTTGAATAGTACAGATAACTAAGTTGTATCAACGTTGAGTTGTTTCAAGTACACAAAGCTATAGCTAAGCTATTTGATCATAACAACATTTCCTTCCCATGGCAAATATAATATATAAAGCTGATATCAAGCAAGAAATCCAAGTCTTTCACCATTCTTCTTTGCTAGTCGGATCAATCCTTGCCTTTGTTTCTGATCTGCTCCTATTGATTTGCAGAACTCTGTGATTACCTGAAAATCAAATACCATACACAATTCAACAACAACAACAACAACGACAACGACAACATACCCAGTACAGGGGCGTATGCGGGAATTTTTGTAAGCGGTGGGGGAATTTTTAGAATAACATGAATAATAACTTTAATTATTATATTTTTAGACAAGAAATAGTCTTAGTCTATTGATTTTATTGAGTCTTAAGTTAGAAACGGTCTTGAGATCATATCTACTTAATCACTTTTTAACCACAATGACTCTCAAATATTTGCAAAAAAAATAAGGAAGAATTAACCCAAATAGCCCATCCATCCAATTGCTTAAACTAAAAATTGCCGGTGAATATATAATATATGTATAATTTATGTATTATATGTGTATAATTATGTATATTCAATGTATAATCTTTGTATATAGCTACAAAAAGTAAATAATAAATATGGCAAACTATTTGTGTAAAGATCCCAAAAACAAGTGCTTGTTTAGGTTCAAACCTTTGACCTTCTAAAACAAACTCAAGCACATAACCAACGCACCAAGAGACAATTTATGTCAAGTGGTGTCATTTTTTCTTACTTATTCATTTTTCTCACGGTATTAGTATATATAATAAGTAAAATTTTCCGATGAAGCGGTGTCGCGTGACACCGCTTCATCAAACGTGCATCCTGGCCCAGTATATTCCAACTATGTGGGACTTGGGAAGGGTAATGTGTAAACAAACCTTACCCCTACCTTGTGGAGGTAGAGATGTTTCCGGTAGACCATCGGCTCAAGAAAAGAACCATGCACAATTCCTTTTTAGTATTATATATCTTGGACAAAATTGTAGCATTGATGTTCGAAGTGTGACCTCTTGGCCTCTCGGTTATTCTTTTAGAGACTCAAACACTACATTTATCTTAGAACATCCAATTACAAACTGTCCTCGATAAAATCTTTTAAATATGTTTTATTTTGTTATCATTTTAAAGTAATTCTCTTGTAAATATTCAATTAACAAGTTTACTTTAAAAGATAAAATTGATCAAGTTCGATGTTACAGGACATTTTAGTCAAATTCAAGATTAAAAAACATAACCTACTTGTTTGAAATTCATTCTAACTGACACTAAAAAATTTTAAGGATTTGAAACTTATAAATCTGAACCATATATTCAAAATCAATCCAAATAGACAAAACTAATGATTTAGTTCTCAATTTGAAAATAACACATACTTGTCTTTATATCTTGAAATTAATTTATATTTGATCATTTTTACCAAACAACTGTGATAATTTGCTGACTTTATTTCCAAATTAGAACATTGTTAGAGCATTCAATAACATCAAATTAAGAAAGACTACTGCAAAAACTAGATCTACCCAAATTCTGCCACTACTAAGATATCAAGAATACAGGAGGAGGAATAAAGACATCAACTAAAAGCAGCTAGATAGTGCACTCAATGGTGCGCCTTGTGGTCAATGAAGTGAGCGCAAAACAATAGGAGATCGATATTAAAATTTGAGCAGAGACAAAAAAAAACATAATTTATGTCCATCCGGTGAGCAAATCGAGTTATTCGATATTTATGTTGGTTTGAGGAAATAGGTATCTAATAAAATAGCCTGGCGCAAACTAGACACTAAAGGGTATGTGATGTCGGCAGCGTACCCTAACGTAAGTATCAATGGATCATTCCACGGCTTAAACCCGCAACTTACCGATAACAAGAAGACAACTCGACACCATTTTCAACACAAAAAAAAAATGGTTAGTACCTGAGAGTGTAAAGCAATAGCTTTGCCTCTAAGCTGGTTGAAACGTTTCTTGCCAACAATATTTCTAGTAACAACAACAATAGGAGCAAATAATCCTTTGCCTTCATTAACATTCCCCATCATTGGCCTTGATCTCACTGGCTTACCCATACGTACATTAGTTGGCATTTTTCTAGCAAGTAATGCATAATCTTCACCACCAATAGATGAAGAAAAAGAAGTAGTAGTTGCTGAAATTGAAGTTGCCATTGAAAATACTTAACAACTTTCAACTACAAGCTGGCTACTCAAATCTTCAATAGAGGGGAATTCTTTGTTGTTGTGGTTGTGTTATAAAAGATTTTTTTTTGTGGTTTATGAGAAGAATGGGTTGGTTGTAAACTTGGTAGCCTTTGGTTTTTATTGAGTGGTAGTGAAGGAAAATGGAATGTTGAGAACCACACAATTAAACTGGCTGGCTTGATTTTTTTTCTTGTACTTTGATTTTTCCAGCTATACACGTATTTTACTTGAATAATAATGTAATAAATACTCCCTCCGGCACAATTTATGTGAACTTGTTTGACTGGACACGTAGTTTAAGATGAGATGAATGACTTTTGAAATTTGTGGTCCTAAACAAGTTAAAAAGAGGTCCAAAGAATTTTTGTCGTTATAAAAGCTTCTCTCATTAAGGGTAGAATTGTACTCCCTCCGTTCCCATTTATGATGTTTGACTGGACACAGAGTTTAAGAAAAAATGAAGAATTTTGGAATTCGTTGTCCTAAACAAGTTAAAAAGGGACCAGAGTATTTGTGTGGTCATACAAAATTATCATTAAGAATAAAATTGTAAGTTTAAGCTAAATTGTTACTAAATTTAGAAATTGTTCATTTTTTTTTAAAGGACCAAAAAAGAAATATGTTCACATAAATTGGAAGAAGGAATAAGTTTAAGGTAAATTATTTCAAAATTTAAAAATGACAAAAAAAATAATAATTTCACATGAAGGGAAACAGAGGGAGTAATAAGATTCTTCTTGTTTTCTATGGTCCACATATTTTTTTTCCATCCCTTCTGTTTAGAGATCTGTATCTTCTATTCCAGTGGTCATTTTTCTCCATATGGGGTCCACCACCATTCATTCTTGATCATCCTTGTAAAATTGTAGCCGTTTGATTCATTGAGTACTGTTTAAACGTCTATTAATGATCACAAATTATGAGTCACAATTTTGGAGCTTGACCTATTTTATTCTATATTTCTATTTAAATGTTATTATTATTGATGAATTTTGTGAACAGCCTAATTCAAAATTTAGAATTGCCGAGCAAAAGTTATAATTATCTATTTTAAGTGAATAATAGTAATTGTTTTTTGAAAGTTCCCAAAATACGAGGCGGCTACCCTTCGGATGCGCACTAAGTAACCTGGTCACAGTACAATAACTCACAAATTATATGGGAGATGTAAACTGCACTAGGCAAGTCCGATGCAAATTCTGGTTGAGGAGGTTGTTGATGAGGGCGAACCAATCCCAGGTTTTCCATAAAAAATTTGTCGATTTGAAACAAATTTTAACTGTATTTTTCACGAGGTTTAAACTAGTTATCGAATTTTTTTATGGTTCTAAATTGTACACGAACTCTAATTAAACAATCCAAGAAAGTTGGGATCCTCAGCTCGCATACAATTAGTTGACAATTGGACGGTACAAAACGTTTGAAAACAAGTAGGAGCAAATAGTTTGACTCGTTTCAGCCGTTGATATAATAGTAGTAGGTTTAATATATGAAGCTTCTAAGGACTTTCGAGAATTGAATTGCTCGATTTAGTGCTAGAGCATCTATCAATATCATGCCCTAAAACTTTTCAGAAATTCGATCTTGTTCACATTTTATAGGTCACAGGCAGAGGCGGACTCAGGATTTGAGCATAACGGGAGCACCACTATCATTAATATAGATATATAAGTTGGTAACGACAAAATTTGGTGTGCTAACTCCTTGAGAACTTAATGATTATGAGTCGGTGATCAAAAATATCTTTTAAAATATCAAAAACTTACCCAGATAAAATCAAGATTAAATATTCGTTAAACAGTTCAAGCAGAGTCTCAATCGTCATCGCTAAATCGACGGAAGTATGCTACTTTGCCGAAGTGATTTTTGAAGGCAAAGGTATTTTGGAGTTTTTCTATTACTCTTTTTTGGGGAAACTTTTGTTGAATTACTTATTTTAATACAAGTCAAGAAAATGATGATGCTTATAAACTTAGTTATCAGGATAAACAACATAATTGGCTTCTTGCTAATGGAATATTTTATTCTCCTCCCAGTTTCCTTTATGTCTCTCTCTATTACCTTTCTCAACGTTTAGAAAGACCTTTCTTAAAAAAGTTGTTAACTATTTTGTGTAGAAGCTCTAAAGAACTAATCATGGAGAGAAGCTTGGTTTAGGCTTTTGATAGAGAAATTTGAAGGAGGGGAAGCTAAACTAAGTTCACTATATACTAGTGCTAAATATTTTCGAACTCAAAAAAGATAAAATAAAAAAAAAAGAGAAATTGAGCACTACATACAGAATTACTAAACTACATTGAACTCAAAGAGGAAAAAATAAAATGAAAATGAGCAGCACAATTGCTGGCACGGGGTTTTGAACCCTGGTCTTTTAGAGAGGGAGAAACAAATATCCTGAATGTTAGCCATCCGATTTTTGTGTTTAATAGGGCACAGCAAAAATATTTTAAGGGGTCCTTGATGTATATATATATATATATATATATATATATATATATATATATATACACGGTTTTTGCCGAAGCTAACGGGTTCCCGTGACACCTCTAGTGACCATGTAGGTCCGCCTCTGGTCACAGGGATAGGTGTTACGTGTTGTTTCATAATGTATCGTATTGTATTGTACTATATTCTATTCTATTGTTTGAAAAATATAACATTATGATAGATTGTATTATTTGTCGTCGTTTCATGATTATCATACACCAACAATATAAAGAGTAAACTAGCAATATTATATAGGGAGTAGAATTATTATATAAAAGAGAAAGGTAAATGATAAAATATGATTATTTAATACGAAAAAGGTCCAAATATGCCCTTGAACTATGCGAAATAGGACAAATATTCTCGTCGTTATTAGTTTGGCCCAAATATGTCCAAACCGTCCAATAGTTGTGCGAATTTGCCCTTATTTAACATAACCAATATTTTTTTCTTTTTTTTAATTAAATAATACCAAACCCGTCCTATAATCTACCGACCCGACCCGACCCGACCCACCCCTAATTCTATAAGACCCAAACTTTCCTTTTAATAAACAGAACCCGTTTCCTTCCATCGTCTTCTGTCCGCCTTCTTCCTAAATCCCGCCTCTTCCGTCTGCCTTCTTCTTCCTGGTGTCTTCTTCTCTGAGTATGACAAGCTAGGGTTTTCCATCTTCTGACTAAGGTATGACTACTTTATTCTTTATTTGTGTGTTATATATGGATTTCGATTTGTGAGTTGTGTCTTTCATATGTAGGGACAAGCTATGCTTTGATATCTTTTTGTATTTTATTATACTAAAGAACAAAATACAATCAGTTCATTTGATAATTTTGATGGTTTTGTTGGGTGGTTGGGTCTTTTTGTATTTTAATACATTAATTTGATAATATTGGACATGATTTGCTATTTTTTTTGGTCTGCGTTTTGAATATGGCTTTATGTATATTGATGTGTTCCCTTCTTTGTCCCCTTTTCTATACCTTTACATGTGAAGTCCTTTGAAGATGATTGATAAAGTGGACTTGGTGTTTCACTATAGGGGCAACTGAGTCTTTTCCTCCGAGATACTATATAACAAGATGTCGCTGCACACTTTGTCTGGTTATGTCTCTAATCTTGTTAAATATGATTTTATTTGTGGAGAGTTTACAAAAAAGTTAGGGTTTAACTCTGTCGAACAACTTTTAGTGACTAGACCTTCGGGGAGGTACTATTTGGTAACTGATGACGAAGGTGTGAAGACTCTTCAGTCCTTGTTTTCTAAAGACTTCAATTGATTAATTTATTTGCTGTTGATGAGTCTGACTTAAAGGTATTTTCTCAAAATATTACTCATCATACAGAAACATATTCTATAGACATTGATGTAGCTTCTGAATGCGAACATAGTCTTGGGGAAAGTGACTTTGATGTATCAGATTATTTTGATGATGATTCTATAAAACTTGATGGTATTGCCAAAGAAAAGAAGATGGTTGTAACTGATAAGATGGAACATTTTAAGGAGTTAGAGGTAGGTATGACATTTAAGGATATTGTAGAAGCTAGAAGGGCAGTAAACTTCTATGCACTGGTAAATAAAAAAGGATTAAAGTTGCTCAAAACTGATACGACTAGGGCTGGTTACAAGTGTGCTGAAGGCTGCCCTTTTAGACTGTATATTTCAAGCGATAAGAAGTGTCCTACCATTAGATTCAAAACATTGAAAGATGAACATACATGTGATCCATGTTTCAAAAATGCTAGGGCTGACCAGAATACTTTGGTCCAATTTTTTAAGAGAAAGGTGCAGTACAATCCTAAGTACAAGTTACAGAATATGAGAGCTGAGTTGGAGAGTGGTTTTGATTTAAATGTGTCCAAAAGTAATCTCAAAAGGGCCAAGGGTTTTACTCTTAAGAAGTTGGAGGGCAGTTTTGTTGATGACTATAACAAACTCGAGGCATATGGACAAGAAGCAAGACAATCTAATCCGGGCAGTGATGTTGTGATCAATTTATCAAAGAATGCTCTTGAAGAAGGAAAAGAAAGTTCTTAAGGATGTATGTATGCTTCAATGCATTGAAAAATGGGTGAAAAAGTGGCTTGAGACCATTGATTGGGCTGGATGTAACCTTTCTTAAGGGTAGATTTAAGAGTTAGTTGTTAGTGGCTATTGGTCAAGATTGTATGAACCAATTTTATCCTCTTGCATAGACAAGGAAACTGCCAGGACTTGGGGGTTGGTTTTTAGAGTGTTTGAAGATTTCTCTGGAGCTAAATGATGGACAAGAAGTGACTTTCATCTCAGATATGCAAAAGGTAAACACTACAATTTTCATCTCTGATTCTCTTGTATACACTTATATATTTTACCTTTTATGACTGTTTTTTCCTATTTTATCATAGGGGTTAATTGATGTTGTGCAGAATGTACTTCCTGAAGCTCATCATAGGTATTGTGTAAGACATATTGAGGCAAATTGGTAGAAGAAGTGGAGAAGTGGACATATGAAGAAGTTGTTGTGGTGGTGTGCTTGGAGCACTTATGAAGAAGATTTCAAAGATCAACTAAAAAAGATGGGAGAGCTATGTGAGGATGAAGATGCTTCTACTGCCAAATATCTCCTGCATTATCCTCCACAGTCTTGGTGTAGAGCATATTTTGACACTCAATGTAAAAACATGATGGTCGACAATAATTTCACCGAATCGTTTAATGCATGGATTCTTGAAGCTAGACATATGCCAATTATCAAGATGCTCGAGGAGATTAGAATAAAGGTTATGAATCTGTTGGCTATCAATAAAGATAAAATCAGGTAATGGTTAGTTATAATGAAATATTCTACTTCTATTTTACACTACTTGTATTTTGACTCCTTGTATCTATTTTGTCAGAAAATGGAATGGTGACTATAGTCCAAGTGATTTTATGATTTACAATGACTATAGGGCAATTGCTCATTATTGCAAGGTTGAGTTTAATGGTGAATTTGGATATGAGATCACAGAAGGTGATGATAGACATACTGTGGATCTTGAACATAAAAAATACACTTGTAGATTATGGCAACTTTCTGGGATCCCTTGCCCCCATTCTATCAAAGCTATAATATATGATAGGGTATGAAATATTTTAAGTTTGTTTTCACTATTAAGCTCATATTTTCCAAGTTATCTAATTAGTGTTATTTCTTGCTTTTTCAAAGGGTGATCCTGAGGAACAAATACATTGGTACTATAGCAGAGAAGCATATTCCTTGACTTACAAGCACAAGTTTCATCCAGTTAGGGGCATAAAATTCTGGAAAATTGATCCTAGCCAAGCAATGGATCCACCTGAAATTGCCAAGACTGTGGGCAGACCTCAAGGTAAAGAGAAATAGAGAACCTGATGAAGCAAGCAAGAGGAAGGGGGAGTGGAGTTATTCAAGGAAAGGAACTGTGATGACATGCAACAAATATGGTGGAGAGAACCACAATTCTAGGACTTGTTTCAAGGTAAAACAAACTTATAATGAAAATTTAAAGAATTACAACTTCTTATTAACTAATTCTTGGTATGGCAGAGCAAAGATGGTGGAGAGGGTGCAACGACTCTTAGGACTGAAGATAATTGGTTGGACCTTGAATCTGAAACAACACAACAATCTGATTACTTTTCTCAAGTCACAACACAACAATCACAAGCCTATGGTCCAGAGATTGGCGATGAGGAAGATCCACCGTTGAGGCCACAATTCATCTCTGAGTCACAATCAGTACTTAAGGAAAGAAGGTTGAAAGCAAGACTACAAACTGGGACTAGAAGGATTCAATTTACTGGGGGTGTAGATGGAGTGTTTATGCCGACAAACTTGCCTTACTCACCAACTAAGGCAACCTGGAAGGGAAAAGTTGCGGTTATACTTAGCCAGCTCCAAGCTGAAGTAAGAAAAAAGAAAAAGAAGATGAAGCCAAATGGGGAAGGAGTCCCTATACCAAATGCTGAAATTTAGCATAAGTTGACTAATTATTTTTGTGAAAAAGTTAAGGAACTTAGTTTATGGATGACTATTGCTTTTTGGTGAATTTTATGTTGGTTTAACTGAATTTTATGTTGGTTATGCATTCTGTCCGTATGGTTATAGCAGTACATGAATTGTTTTGCAAAAAAAGCTTCTTGAGAGATGTTTTGCTTTTTGATATGTTCTGTTGCCATTCTGTCCGTTAACTTTTTATGAGAGAACTGTTTTGCCTTTGAAGTTTTTATATGTGTTGCATCATTTTACTTCACAAAAATGTATCATCCTTGATTGTTCTATGTGGTACCAACTACAACATACAATCCTTGATTGTTTTAACAGGTTGTTTCCACAAGTAACAACTTTGGCAACTTTGGCATAACAACTTTTATCATACAAAAGTTAGTAACAATTACATGTTATGTGTAAACATTAATCCAGTGTCAAAGATCTAGTATCCTAACTTCAACAACTTCAACAAATCGAAAATGCATAACATTGGGACACTATCTATCTTGCTTTATTTCTGATATCTAAAAGCAAGACTACCAATTGTTTATCAATCCTAACGCAGAAGCTACAAATTGTAGGTATGAAAATAAGATTCTAAACTAATCTTACAATCCATGAACTTGAAGATCACATCGACCATAAAACTAAAAAACAAGTGGTCCATCAGAAAGATAATAGACTGTGCTAAACTTCAATGAATTTGCCTAACAGATTGAGCTATTTTAATATGAAAACTGACAAGGATATCAACAGGGGGAGTGGAGTTATGTTTTTCCTTAGAATGTGATTGTTGCAATTGTTTGTTTTCAGTGATTTCTTTGTAATATGTAGAGCAATTACACAACACCAGAAAGTTCACAACCATATTTTCAACCATTACATCACAAAATACATTGCATATTACAACCATTTTCATCCAACCATCACAATACAATGCATCTAAATTATACAACTAAAATAACCATAAGCAATTACAGCCATAAACAATTACAATCATATTTTTAAGTCTTCCCTCAAAACATGAAACTAACCACAAATCCAATAATGAAACCCAAAAACATAAGAAATAATTTGTCCCCCCTGTTTCCAATTCTTTCTTTAAGAAGAGCATCCTTTTCCCTTTTCAATTTGTTGATGACAATAATAGCTCTTGGTGGAAATTCATCGTCTTCTCATTCCCAATAACCACATCCAGTTTTCTGCAATTAAAACATTAACATCATAACAAAAATCAATTACAAATATGCCAAAATCATTGATCCAAAATCCGTCGGAATAATTATTAATTAGGAAAAAAATAGAAAACTTACATCATGTTTATGACACCTGAAAAAGTGTCTTCCGGGATTCATTTCAGTCCGCGATGTGAGATGGAGTGCAGCAACTCCACATTCACACATCATTCGACGACTATTTGAAGAACTCGAACATTCCGACATTTCAAAGCAACTGAAAGAAGTAAGAGTAGAGGTCTGCAGATAAAAATTAAATTCCAAAAACTCAAGCACTATTTGAGTTTCAGCGATTTACGAACATAAGAAATAGGCCGTGAGCACCATTGTCACAGAAACCTGCATAATACAAAACCTCTTGCAAGTGCTTTTCCAGGGGAGAAAGAAAGAGGAGAATTTGAGAGGAGATCCATACCTTCTTTTCAGAAAAAATCACCAATTAGACGAACATGGAGTATAAGGAAGGAGAGATGGAAAGCCCTAGTTGGGATTTAGGAAGAAGGCAGACAGAAGACGATGGAAGGAAACGGGTTCTGTTTATTAAAAGGAAAGTTTGGGTCTTTCAGAATTAGGGGTGGGTCGGATCGGATCGGGTCGGTAGATTTTAGGACGGGTTTGGTCTTATTTAATTTTTAAAAAAAAAGAAAAGAAAAAGTTGGTTCTGTTAAATAAGGGCAAATTCGCACAACTATTGGACGGTTTGGACAATTTGAGCCAAACTAATAACGACGGGCATATTTGTCCTATTTCACATAGTTCACGGGCATATTTGGACCTTTTCCGTATTTAATAATAAGGAAGGGCAAGATGAGAGAAAACAACAAAGTAACGACGCCACCGCACCAAATCCGTCGTTCCATAAAGTGATACTTTTCGTCGTTACGTAACGACGGATTTAACAATACAATACAATAAATTTAAGTAACAATTAAAACAAATATTGTATTCAACGTAAATACAATGGGTAACAACCATCCAAACAAGCTGTTAAATTCTGCTGACAAAAGAAAACACAATAAAGAAAAAAAAAATCTAATTTCTTGGTGAATAAAATATCCATTTGTCATTTAATAACAGTCGGCGGTCTTAGCCCACGAGGGTTGGCTAAGTTGGTTGGGTGAGTGATTTTCTACATCAGAGATCGAGATTATTTTTTCTCACCAACAACCTCCTCAGTCAGAACACGTCGCATCGAGTTTGTCTAGTAATGTTTACATCTCTGATGTGTTTTGCCAGTTATTGCACAGTGAACATGTCACTAAATGCACGTCCGAAAGATAACGATTGCAAATTTCTCTAGGAATTTCCAAAAAAAAAAGAAACAGTCGGCGGTCTTGAGACATCTAAGGATCTTTCGAGAATTTAATTCAAAAATGAAACATGTTAATTACATGACTTAGAAGCATTCGAATCCACAATCAGAAATCCTTTGCTGCATAGAAAAATGAAGAAACCAGAAGTGGTCAGCCTTTACTATCTACCAATCATATAGTATTAAATTCATACTGCATCCAAGTATAACTTTTCACAGAAATCCCATAAAATGATTAGACTAGAAGCCCGTTTGAACATAATTTTTTTTCTTCAAAATATTTTTACTTTTGTTTGAGATCAGTGTTTGTTCATAAAATTTTTGATTTTCACTTAAAGATACAATTTGAAAATTTTCGAAAATTTAAAAAACTCCAAAAAACTATATTTCAAAAAATTTCGCTCACAAAACTTCAAAAACAACCCAACTAAAATTTATGTCCTAACACAACTCTAATTTTCAAATACTATTTTCACTTAAAAATAAATTTCACCATTTTTTAAAATTTTACAATTCTTATATCCAAACGCCTACCAAGAATTATTGCGGGGAAATTCTTCTTCTTCTTCTTCCTTTGGCGAGAGAACTAGATCAACTATATGGGATTTTGTGACACTTCAACATGACCACTTCACTTACGTTAGGGTTAAGAGGCACGTTGCAAACTTGCAACAATAAATGATCTCAAATGGAAAGTCACCACGAAACCATAAGTATTGGTCATTAATTAAGCATTTTCCAATAGTTTCATAAAATTTTAGGTCAATTAGAATCCGTCAAATAAATTTTACAAAAACAGCATATATTATTACATACGAAAAAGTAGACATAACAACAAATATAAGTTGCATGAAACGACATAAAATGAAATCGTAAGTCATGCTGAAGTAACGAGTATTGGTCATTAGCCGTTTTCAATAGACTTACGAAAATTCAGACCAATCGTAGTATTGGTTCCTAGGTTGTTTCCTTGGCTTACTATAGTACTATAATAGAATATGCCTATAATAAATAAACAAGAATTTTGCTAACTTATTATACGAAGATAGTAGGTTAACAGTGTACCCATTTGAGTAATGTATTAGCAATATGGCATTCAAGTCATTTAATATAATATAATATAATTTTGTTTAAATATTTTCACTTAACGACCTCTCTGCTTATAAAATTGCAAAAGAACAAAAAGGAAACCTTCGACATAACAAGAAGCATGTTTGGGGTAGATGATTGTAAATAGCTAAAAATATTAACTGTTAGTATGCTCTTTCTCGTGCTGGAATTGAATTTATAAAAAAGTAATTATATGTTTGAAAATTATTAATAAGTAATTGACGTGTTTAGTAAAATAATGTTGATAAATTACTAAAAATCTCTATAACTCCCTTAAATTACTTTTAAAAAAATTTAAATTTTAGAAGTATTTTTGCAAAGAATACTAGGAACGACAAATATGGAATGGAAAGGAAGTAAGGAATTCTATTTTGAGAAATGTATTTTGAGAATTATTAAGATATTAAGAATAAAATAGTAAATTTTTTATTAAACCAAAATATGATTATAAGTTAAAGGTGATCCAACTTGTAATTTTTGATTGACGGCTTATAAGCACATTGAGTGTTTACAGACAATTAAATAAATTAAAAAATGCTTATAAGACAGCTCGTCCAACTTATAAACTTTATTCAAACACCCTCAGGGCTCAGGGTGTGCTTTGGGTAACAATTTACCAAATTTGGGGGCAGAGTAACAGAACTCTAAACTTAGGGTATCCATTAATAATAAGCACTTTCTTCAAATTTTAAGGTTTCTTTTCTCTTTTGGCCCCTTGCCACCAGCCGGCGTTGGTGATCTTCACGTATTGACTTTTGCTAAACATATCACCATTGATGAATTTGAAACAATCTTAATTCTTAACATTTCTCCTTAATCTCATCAAAATCCCACACACATATATATTCATTTCTCTTTGAAATGTCATTAGCTACCCATTTTTCAGCATTCCTTTTCCTTTTTACACTAGGCATTCGCCGTCTCTTTTGCTGCATTTCCAATTACCTCAAAAACCCATCAATCTATAGATCAAAAACATGGTATTTCTCAGAACCCAAATGGCAAAATCTTGATTTATACTCTCTTCTCATTATCCTTCCCATTGCCTCATTTTCTCATGTATTTCTATTCCTAGCTTTTTCAGGCACCAACATAACTTATAAATTCTCATTCTTGCAGCAATCTTTAGTCATTTTCCTCTTTTGGGTACTCTTAATTCTCATCATAATTAAAGAAAGTTTTGATCTTTATGCAATTCTTGATAGTTTTGTTTACTGTTTTGCTGGTATTTCTTTTGCTGTTGAATTCTTGATGAATGGGAAAGGACTTGTTGGCCTTAGTGGTAATGTGTATGGACATTTAGGAGAATTGGGACTTGTTTGTGCTGGTTTTTGTTTGTGTTTAGCAGTAAATCCATGTGCTTTTTTCGTCGAGTTTTTGTTTTCCTCTGTGCTTGTATTGAAAGGGACTTGGGTTTTGCATGTGGGGTTGTTGTTATATACTGATTTTTTTACTGTAAAAGGTTGTGGTAGTCTTTTGGCAGCATTAGCAAAGGGGAAGAATGATGTTAAATGTGATCTTGATGAGAATAAGTTGAGGGGAATTGCATTGATGAATCTGTTGTTTATAGTGCACGTTGTCGTGGTGATGATCGTGAGCTTAGGGTTGTTTGCGTTGTTGAATAAGAGTAAGAGGATGAGATGTGGTGATACGAGTGGACCGTTGCTAGCACAGGTTGGATCAGAGGGCGTGTTGACGCGTCCGCTTCCTGAATTAGAGATAGAATGAGAAGGTCCTGATGTTCTTTGATAGAGCAGCATTTGTAAGTTTTGACTTTTGCAGATGTTTTTTTAAATCCTATATAGGAAATTGTAGCCTTTTGTTTCTCTTGAGCTTGAATGACTTTCCTAATGTACCTTACTAGTATGAGAATTTTCATTTCTGACACTTCTTACTATTGAATGAAAAGGAGCATCTACAGTTCATTATATTATTGTTGTCTTTCGATGTTTCTGTCTTCATTCTGGTTATTTAATGGCAAAATGCTGGTCGCCAACAAAAGAACTTCTTGAGTCAAACTACGTACTTGTCTTTAAGTATCGTCGTACTAAATTTTTAAAAAAAGTAGGTATCTTTATTTTTGCATGAAGGACTGATGTGAATTACAAAAGAAGCAAGGTCATGCTTAATACAAATCCGGGGAGCCCGTGAAATCCAAAAGTTGATTTACATCATCTGCAAGTGAAAGCCTCTTTGCTATAAGGAGGATTAGATTTTCCTCCAAAGCATCTGCGGTTCTTTTTTTTTAAAGAGTCCATACAATGCAAACAGGGAATAGTTATGAGCGAACCATGTTTTCTGCATTCCTAAGCAATTTATCTTGGGATTATCCGAAATCAAAATCATAACTTTCACTGTTTCTTGTGAAATCAAGTTAGAATTCTTTCTCTTTTTCCCTCTCCTCTATTTGTTGCGATTAGAGTTCTCGCTTCCCTTTCATGTCAATGCCAAGGGAGACTGACTTCTAGTCTTGTATACGTGCGCCTCAGTTCCCAAATGTGACCGCTCATCAAAATACTTGTTCATAGACCTCATATTCAAATATTTCAAACGTATCAAGAGTCTGAGCTATTTATCTTTCTTTTCAGGATTCTTGTAAGTATAGTTATACAGCATATATCAAGTTACTTTTGTCTGATTTAAAAAAGAAAAAGAGAAAAACGTTACGTGTTTTTGTCATATGTTAACATTACATCTTTGACTGTAGGATGTGTGTCTGCTCAATTATTTGATGTTTATGTTTAAGGAAATCAAAGCTAACGCCTAATTCATAGTGGAATAGTTATGAGTAAGATCCCATTCCATGGTAAGAAGGTAACAACTTGATTTAATATCTACGGTCAGTTGCATTAAATATTCACCTTCAAACTGTTGATCATCAAATAGCAAAGAAAATTTCTTACGTAACAACTAGAGTAATATGCAAATCTGGATTTAATCTGTGATAGAAGTATAAAACAACTCCGAACCAACTCGTTTATTGTGCTTTACTATTTGTATATGGTACAAGGGTATCTATATGTATTTCCAACATTTGAGAAAGTGACAAATATGGAGGTGTATTACATGCTTGTGTAAAAACTATCCCGATTCAAGGACACATGTCACTTCTGAGGAAGACTCTGACCATAAGCAGAATCCGTTAATTATGTTGAGGAGAAATTTCTTTTTCCAGCTTTTTGTATTTTGTCTTGGAGGAGAAGCTGGGGAATGTCAACCATTTTCGACGAAAACGGCTAAAACCTTGGATTTTTAATCTCGAACGGATCCTCTTAAGTTTACTGGTGAAATCACTTCTATATCGTAGTATCTTGGACTTTGAGAAATTTACCAATTTTTTCATGCGCTTGTATCCTGCACGAATGTTGTTTGAAAAAGAGCGAGGAGAAAGTAAAAGTAAAAGAATGTATAGAGTTAGCAAAACAGTGAAAAAATAAGAACAAAACAAAGAAATATAGAAGGTATGTGGCTTCTAATAATTTATGGTCTTCTACTCTTCCATTATGAAACATGCTCCCTCCTTTCCAAAAAGAATGACCCATTTCTAAATTTGGAAACAATTTAGCTTAAATTTTCAATTCTACCCTTAACGAGAAGCTTTTACAACCACACAAATACTCTGGACCCCTTTATGACTTGTTTAAACAAATTCAAAAAGCCTTCATTTTTTCTTAAACTCCGTAGCCAGTCAAACAGGTTAACATAAATTGGAACGGATCGAGTATGATAAATCCACAGAATTCTTGTCGGTCTTTGCTTCTACTATATGTGCATAAATATCATAAATCCTGTCATTACTGTTTTCTTGTTGTTAGTTTCTCTCTAGGCTTTCCATTCAAATATATGTTAACCTCAGAATCAAATATTCATACCTTTCACCTCTTTAATCTGTTGGTCATCTTGAAGTCCTGTTTTCTGTAAGACCTTCAAGTTGCAATCAGATAGTAGTTCATCACTGTGCATATTTTTGCAATGACATCTTAATGTGCAGAGAATAAGAGGGGTTCTTCTGTTTACCTCAACTAGGCTCTTCAGACATGTTCTCATCCTTCTTTGTATAAATCCTCGAGTACTCTGTTTGATGCAGAATTTAGCATAAGTTGTTTGTAGGCATAATGCCATGACTATATAAGGATTTTTACCTTAACATGATTTTTGACAAATGCGTAAAAGTTCAGAAGGTTCCACACAGTCTTGTCTAGCCTTTTGCTTTCAATATGGCGTGAAGTGATATCTGTGAATGCACATGATAAATATCAGAGCAACTCCAATTCCAAGATTCAGAGAAGTCAACGGAACACTAATATATGCATCTTCTAAGTTTACAAGTAGTCCTCTTTTTAAATGTCCGTTTCATATCATCACTCATGTTTTAGGAGTTTTTGGAGTCTGTTTTTTCTCCAAAGCTGAAGTAACAAAAACATATTTCTTTTGCCCTTATCAAATGTATCGGTTATGGTGAAGAAACAGTAATTTGTCTATAGATGTGAGGTGCTAATAGGACTTAAGTTGATACCAAAAGAAACAAACCCTCCATTTGTGCTTAAATCTTCGATTGCTTCTCCTCTTAGCTCAGGAGGTGGTATGGGGGACCAGATGCAATGGGGTGCCTTAGCACATGCTTTTGAATTTGCAACATCCATTAGTTCCTGCTGGGGAAACTGTCAGTTATCCTGAATGCTTGAATATAATAAAGTCAAACGTGCTATTAATTGCAAAGTCATACATGTTATGAAATTGTCTTACCTGGAAGAAAGCTGTAGCTATAATCACATCTGTTTTCTCCTTAAAGCGCATCGGGAATACTGCCGTGATTTTTTGGGTCTGTCACAAATGTGGAGTTACATATTAAGAAGCATGAGGCTGCATTCTCTCAAACAAGTCTCATATTTTAGGAAG
Organism: Nicotiana undulata; assembly: GCA_005239495.1. Lineage (NCBI taxonomy): Eukaryota > Viridiplantae > Streptophyta > Magnoliopsida > Solanales > Solanaceae > Nicotiana > Nicotiana undulata. The sequence goes on along the minus strand of ML270956.1, from coordinate 22,119 downwards.
GAATTTATCTCAACATTCTTTTTCTTTTTAGATTTTTTCGCTTCATTCAAGTTCAATTTATTATGGCGACTTGAACCAAAGTCAATCATTTAGTTGCTGTTCCTATTCCATATTTTGAACTTAGCATAAAGCAGTAGCTATATGCAGTAGCTTGGAAGTATTGTATGGCCTAGTTTAGAATTTGATTTCGACATGCTTCCAGCGCGTTTAAGAGAAATGCCTGCAATATGTCCTTCCTTTCCTCAATTGGAATGAGAAAAGGTGTGTACTCTCCGTATAGTATACATTTGATGTAGTGCTAATTGATTAGGTGAATATAACACTTGCAATTAAGTTTGTCGCAAGTGGAGTTTGCAATTCAAGACGGTAAGATGTTAGGTTTTAATGTTTGAACAATAAATCATTCTGCAGATATTAAAGTTTGAAATGGACTTGAAATTTGTTGGTATCAGAAAATATGATGTTCTTACTTTCATTTTTTTCCCTTTGCTTGTAGAATAATTTTGTCACTTTTGGACCATGGTTTTGTATTTCTACCTGCATGTAAATGAACTGGTTTTTTCTCAAAAAGGGTTGCAGCATTATTTCTGCCCCATAATTCTGCCAATGTGGATCAACCTACTGCCGAGGTAATGTTAACTTAGCTAGTCTTACATTGAGCAGAGCTACTTATCTGCATAGTCTGTTCATTTACTTGTCCTCAAATTTGAAGTTGTATTTTCAGTGAAGGTAATTGAACAAAGTTATCGCATAATGCGGATTACCTGTTTTATGACATAAAACGGCTCTCTTGGGTGATAAACAAGTTTGATTGGTTTGTACATCCCTTGAGCCACATCTTGTGAATTCACATTCATCAGCATTTCTTCCAGCTGAGAACTCAGAATTACACCTTGCACAGCAGCAATGTCTGTGATTGTTTTTATCGACTCTGAAAAGAACATGATACAACACAATCTTATGAGCACCATTGCACTGTGTAATATTATCAAAGTCGTAAGTAACTGTTGAGTCGTTACTGAAGGGGGGAAACAGTTTAGTGATTTAAATTTGAATATCCAGAAAGAAATTGCCTCAACAGAATAAAATAAAGATGGCAGTTAATTCAGATCTCTCTTGGAAGCAATAATAATATATCTGAGTTTGTTTTAACTTGCATCTATATATTTGCTGGTTTTCTTTAGGATTATTTTGAACCTTTACTTGATCCAGGTTGCTCTAGTAGTAAGTACCCTCCACTTCCAACCAAGAGGTTGTAAGTTCGAGTCACCCCAAGAGCAAGGTGGGGAATTCTTGGAGGGAAGGATGCCGAGGGTCTATCGGAAACAGCCTCTCTACCCCAGGGTAGGGGTAAGGTCTGCGTACACCCTATCCTCCCAGACCCCGCTAGTGGAATTATACTGGGTTGTTGTACTTGATCCAGGTTGCTAAAATGACGTAAGAAGCATCTTCTTCACGTTCTCTTTTACAATAAATAATTCCCGGTTTCAGTACATTTAATCACCATTTACTCATTTTAGTATGAAGATCTTGAATAATGGACAGGCTTGGTTTCAGTATAGCCAACAGAAACGTGTATCTAGAGACAGGTATTATTTCTTCTGCCCATTTCTATTTTCTTTTTTCTATTTGCATTAAACTTGATTACTAATCTTATTTCTTTACTTAACTATTAAAACATGAGTATCCCTGTTTTGCACTTTTTTGTAGACATAACTCTCCATAGAGCTCCTTCTTCCATCCTTCCATTTTCCTGCTGAAGTTTCTTGACTTTATGAAGCTTATTGTTGCCGAGAAAAAATATATAATTAAAACAGCTCAGTAAACGTTATAACTGGAACTGTTCTAGCAGCAAGAAAGACGTGATTATAAGTTTACAAAGCTTCAACTACTTGACTAGAAAGCAGTTCAATTTTGTTCCACTACCAAATAGCTCAGTTACATCTTATCATCACCATAACAAAGTGGAAGTAGCTGACTGCTACAATGGTTCTCCTTTTCGCTTGTGGTGCCACATTGTATTGTTTATTGCATGATCTATCATTCTGCTTCTGAGATGTCTCTAAAACAGGAAAAAGAGAGAAGGAGAGCAGAGTTGGTGTGAGGAATTTCTAACCTTTACCATGTGGCATTCTAGCAAAATTGAGTCGTAAAGTCAGCTGATATCCTTCTCTTGGAGGCTCAACAATCTCCACAACTTCAGCACTAATTGCCTTTACCTTCTCTGTGGTGTAACGTGATAGCCGAGTTGAGATCAAGAATGCTTGCGACAGAATTGGCGTTGATATTGATAAGTAGGTACGATCAGGATCTGACTTCGAGGACTGATTAAATTTTAAGAAGAAAACCAAAGTTAAAGAAACTTTATTGCAAAATTTTGGAATTATTGAATATCAGCAAAAATTTGCAATAAAATGCATTTCTCAACTTGGAGTTACTTATTTCATATAAAAATAGCTGCTTAAATTGTTCTTCGATCCGAAGGATCTTCCTTCAGACAAGCCTTGTCTTTTGTGCCATGAATTTGAACCAGCTATGGAATGTGTGCTTGTAGTTGCTTGTTGCTCTTACCTGAATGTAATATTCAACGGACCCAAATTCATGAAGGTGATGATCGATATCAATGACCCGTTCATCTCTGTCAAAAAAAAAAAACATGTTCATTTTAAGAGTTTTAGTTTTTACATCATTGCTATTCAACTACTTAGATTCACTTCAGGAAGAAAATCATTCGAGGACTGCTTAAAATTCAGTTAGTAAAATCTGTGATGAATTACTTACACTTATCTAGCTTAACCTAACTAAATGGACCTCAGCTCCAGTGTAAGAAGCACTTACCCCCTCATTTTTTGATATTTTGATCTTAGATACCACCAATGCAGTGAAGTCTGTTAATTCAGCTGTTTAAAATGGATGAGGTCAGAACTCCTGCCCTTTCTAGAGGTAATACATTCAATGAGTTCCACTTCTGTAATATTTATGCACAAAACCCTAATCTTAGCTTGGCAATTACTTTGCTGTAGTAGTCAAACTGTTGGTTGCAGAAAGGGAGGTTTCAAATCAGACATCTCTATTTATTCGATATTATTGATGTGGCTTTTTCTATGTAGGTTTCATATAAATGTCTTGAATATAAGTAATGATACAGATCCTAATAAAGTGATTGGATAGTTAGGATTCATACATTGACCCCAATTAGCTTGTGATTGAGGCATAGTTGTTGTTCTTATTGCTGCTCTTTTCTTATAAATCTCTATCTAGACAGTTTCTTGAACTCCACGTTGGATTGAACGAACTTGCAAACTGATGCCTCTTCTCAACCTCCCCACCCCACCCCAAAATACCTTGTCTAAATCGTGATTATTCTGTCATAAATTCTAGTCTAACTTGATGTATAACTCTAACAGAAGTTTATGATCAATTAATAGGACCCGGCCAGAAAGTATTCTTGTCTCTATCATTAGTTCGTAGTCCCGATTTCTCATGTTTTGGTCACCATTCAATGGCTCTCTTAGTTATGTGCGAGGAACTGTCCCTGCCGTTGTCTCCAAGTGTGTGATCCACCTATTCACTGAGTGACTTTTACCGCTGGAGTCCCTATCTCTTAAAGCCCTATCAGACTTCCCCCTTGTTTACCGATTGAAGAAAACCTTATTATCCAAGTAATTTGTTGCAGACTATGATCTAAACAACAGCATGTTGTTTCTGCAGCGGGACCAACTTAGCACAAACTTACAGAATATGGTGGGTGGCTCATCTCTTTCAAGCACTTTGGTAAGTCCATTGTACCAAGCTCGTGGCCAGAAAAAGTGGCATACCCTTATATTTGCTCAATATTGCTGTCACTAACTGGACTGTTGAAAGGAACATTTGAAAATAGTGCAAAAGGCAAATGTAGTCCTAGAATTGGAATTCTACCTGTACACACTTTCTCTTGTCTGCCAAATAGAACCCTTCGTCTGCACACTCAATGTCTATCTTCTTCCGCATCATAACTATACATAAATTCCTATTCATCGGCAGTGTTCACTAATCCTGTATTTATCAAAACTTAATTATACTTTACCTAATGATTCCTGCTTTATCTGTATAATGCCTTACGTTCTGTACATTCTCTTCTTTACCTTATGAGATGTTCTCCAACGTGTTCTGTGAATTTTATTTCGGTTTTATATGATGTGATCTTGAAGATTTTAGTGAAAAGGTAATGCTCACTATCACGTTTTTGACAAACTAGAATTACCTAGTATGGAAATCTGAACTGAACTCGAATAATATACAAACCCGACACCGTGATAACCAATGTTCATCCTGGCGAATACATTGTTGCATTATTTGCTAGGTCTTTAGATTACGAAAGTCAATGGCGAATACATTCTGGAACAGGTGATGCTTCTAACTTATTCAAGATAGGTTTTAAACTAGTAAAATGCTTTGTTGTGTTAACCTACACAGGAATATTTGTCTACTTTACTGAGAAGGAAATCTTGAACATGACTTGAAGACAGTGGCGAAGCCAGGAAATTCAATAAGGGTAATTTGAACACCCTTTGCCAGTGGGCTATGCAAGGGTGTTCAAAATCTATTTTTAATCAATAACAAACAATATTTTACCTTATACGTTGTATAATTTTTCGGCGAAGGGTGGTCAGTTGACCACCCTTGACCCTATGTACCTTCGCCCTTGCTTGAAGAAGAAAGAATAACAAGTACAAGTTCTTTTTTTACCGGTATAATCTAAGCAGGATCGCCTTCAATGCTGGCGATGCACGTTCAAAACACGCCATGCTCCGTGTGTTGGCGTGTGTGTTGATCTTGAAGGTGGAATGAACTTCATGAAGGTATGTAAAACAGGTTATTTTCTTACTGATGAGTTGTGGTAGAAGTAGTTCACTTGTTTGAGTAAAATGCAAGTTTCTACATTTTGTAATCATGTTTAGCAACTTTTGAAGCAATATACCTAACAAGACAAATGGTGCCCTCCCTTTTGTCTCAGCCAATGTGATCATATCCACCAATACTTGTCTTCAAAGCTCAGGAAACAAATACTAATCATGTTATGATTCTATGTACTGGTTACAGACCTATTATTGATCATTATTGTCTTGGCACCCAAGGGTGCGGATGAAGTGGGTGAGAACCATGAGGTCTCCGGTTCAAAACCCAGCAGAGGCAAAAAAACACTAGGTGATTTCTTCAACGTCTATCCAAGCATTGGTGAATAGAGTTACCTGGTACCTGTTGCTGATAGGAGGTGACAGGTATTCCGTGGAATTAGTCAAGATACGTGCAAACTGGCCCGGACACCACGATTAACCAAAAAAAATTATCTTTATTGTCTCTACTTCACTTGGATTTGAAACTTGGGTTGTTGCATGTGTGCAATGCTATCAAGATTTCATTATATACTTAAGCTAATGAGCTTTTAGTTCTACTTATGGGGTGAAAAATGATTTTTGGGACTTATTCTGGTGCTCTGTCCACTCTCACCAACAATTGAAGTGTTTGTCTTTTTTAATACTTGCTTTTCATTTGTTCTTTACTTTTCTTTTCATCTTTTCTTTGGTCAAGGTTTTATCGGTAACAACCTTCTGCCCTTCAGGGTAGAGATAAAGGTTGCGTATATCCTATCTTTCTCAGACCCCATTTGTGAGAATTCACTGAGTTTGTTGTTGTTGTTTGTTTGTTTTTCTATTATTTGGGTTGTTGTAGTTGTCATCAAGGGTTTATCGGGAACAAATAAATCACCGCATATAACTATTTGGCGATTAACGTTCGTAAAATACCTTGGAAGCTAGATTTTCGATTATTCTTACTCGCAGCATGTAAAATAAAGTGTATTCATGCTTTTTGCCACATCAGCGCCGACGAGTAAATGATAAGAAATAGGCAAGTTCAGAGGAATAGGGTTAGCATCAGTATCAATTATAATGTTTGATAAAGCATCCATTGCATTCCATTTATTCATTATATCATGAAATTAAATTACAATAATATAAAGTAATTATTTTCATAAACAAATAATACATATGTGAAGTTACTTTCCTACTGGGGAAACACATGGGAATCTTTTGGGATCATCACAAACCTTAATCTCCATGAAAAGAAAGAACGTCTATAGATCACTTCGGCTGCTTTGAGAAAGACGATATTTGATGTCTTTGATTTCTTTATGTGTATTCCCTGAATTTATGAAATTTCGAGATCATATAGATTGCCACTTTAATGTGGGTATCACGCATAATTTATAAAGCGTTATGCATTTAAAAAAATTCTCTCAAGTATTTTAAAAAGTTACATTGATGTTTACTTTAATTTTACTCAGAAATATAAGATTTTTTTCAGTCGAACATTCATTAAGTTACCATCTCAAAATGTGAGTAATTGATAAACACTTTTGTTATTACATCTCAGTGCAATTGTATTGCTTTTCAAAAAGTCTATTGTGTTAAAAACTAAAATAAGCTCTGCCATTGCGAATTAAAAGACATTTTCAACCTACAAATTTCTGTGTCTAATGGAGATTATTCAAAATATAGAAGCACAGATACGAAGAAGTAAATTAAAGAGGCACACAACAATAAAGCTGAAAAAGAATTTAAACAAATAAAACAATTGCCTGCCTTAGCTTTAAATATTTTAATTAATTGTAACCTTTTTAATGCATGGACAGACAATGAGGAAAATGTATAAACCACTTACAGGATTTTCACGTCTAAAGATATTGAGCCAAAGATATTGCTATTCGGTCAAACTCAGTGTGTCCCAACTATGACCACACTCGTGAAATATCAGTAAAATCCTTCTCTTCATATTTGGCTTAGTGGTCATTTTTTCCTTCAAAATTAATTAATAAATATTGATTATTCCAAAACATTGATCCCATAAATCATCATTCTCTCATGCATGGGAAGATAAATAGCATTCGTATTTTTTTCATTTATACGGTATAACTATTACGTATTTTTTTTAAATACAATTTATATTATTACATATTTTTTTTTCTAAATACAATTTATACGGATGGGAAGTTCAAAGGTCTAGTATGTATACATAATATTATTTTCATTTATATAGTATAACTTGTCATAACATACACTTATGTTAAAAGAGCTTTCATTAAACACATAATTCACCACCTTATTCTTAACCTAAACATGAATACTAACATAGAAACTAGTTTGGAGCCATTAAACCCGAATAACAGCCTAGAAACTAGGTCGGAGCAACTAAGGAATGCATTACACATATCATTGGGGTTGAATTCAGACGACAATTTGATGAATAAACATGAGTCGATCGACATTGATTCAGACGGCAACTTCAATGATGGAGAAAATCATGTTGACGACGTTGCTGCTGATGACGATGATGATGATTATGATGATGATGATGATGATGATGATGATGATGATGATGATGATGATGATAACAACATCCATTATTTAGAGGAAGAGGCAGAAGGTGGAGAGGACAAGGAAATCTGGGTTGTACACCAAAGAATTGTAGAAATTATACTTTGAAGAGTAGAAAGCTTCATTTGCAAGAAGGAGACGCACAATCATTACTCAAGTTCTTCAGTGACATGCAGCAAAAAGATAGAGAATTTTACTACTCCGTAGATGTGGATAGTTTTGGTCGACTTCGTAATGTCGTATGGGTTCATTCACACTCTAAGGTTGCATATGAGGAGTTTCATGATGTAATATGCCTTGATACAACATACCTTGTGAATCGGTACAATATGCCATTTGTTTCATTTGTTGGTGTAAATCAGCATAGGCAGTCCATACTTTGGGGATGTGCTATTATGTCTAGTAAGGATATAACAAGTTACAAAATGGTGCTCTCTACATGGCTTGGGGCTCTAAACAATGTTCGTCCATTAGCTATCATGACTGACCAATGTGGTAGTATTAAGGCTTCCATCAATGAATTGATGCCAAATACGGTACATAGATATTGTATTTGGCACATATTCGCAAAGTTGCCTACGAAGTTAAGCGCAGTTCTTGATGCTAAGATTGCAAAGACAAAATTTAAGGCCTTAGTCCTTGATAGCATTAACGTTGATGAGTTTGAGAGAAGATTGACTGATTATATTGAAAAATATAACTTAGATGGAAGGGATTGGTTTTATAAGCTTTCTTTGGAGAAGGAAAAATGGGTTCCTGTATATCTAAATGACCATTTTTGGGCCGGGATATTGTCCACACAGAGAAGTGAAGGTATGCATGCTTTATTTGATGGATTTATCACCCCTCAAAGCATTTTGAAGCTATTGTAAATAAGAACCTTGATTTCCAGATATTGTAAATATGGGAAGCTTCTCATCAAGCACAAAGCACAAGCGACGAAATATAATTCACTTATCAAAGAGGTAAAGATGTTTCACACAGTTAAGATGAAAGGGAAGACTAGTTGGTACTTCTCCTTCACCTGCGGCCAATAACTAGAAAAAACATCCCAAATTAAAGGATGACTCATAGCCCAAAATGTGTTCCATCTATGAAAATGCATTACGGTGAAGTTATGAAGCACATTTATCTTGACACTACGGTTATCCAAATGGAGATGTTCCAGCGCACAAAAAGATTCAAAAAATCTAGTAATGTGATGTTTTGATTTCAGGATATAGTCTCCCCTAAGAGCAAGCGATAATTATGCCAGAAGAGGAATAATTTTCAAATAAATAAAGCTTACTCTACCTTTGAAATCAAGGGACTTCAGTTATGGCGAATTAATTTCAATGACACTGCTGTAATTATCTGAGATTTCAAGCATCAATTGCTCGGGCAACGAGCAATGAGAGATTAAGCTTCCAAGCAATATGGACAAAATTATAACATTGTATAGCTTCAGGCCAATTAACATTCCAAACTCTCTGAAGGCTGGTGGAGGAGATATTAAACAATCTTCAAGAGATAAATGCCTCAAATGCAAATATTTGGAAAATGAAGCAGGCAATTTGTATGGTGTCCCCCTAATCGGAAATTTAAGAATAAGATTTCAATGCCATTTTCAGATAGGAACCCTATCAACCTTCTAATATAAGTAAAGTCTTCCAAATATAGAATTGAGAGTGTAAACTGTTTAACTGGTCCTTCATGAAGGGTCAAAATGTATATTTTCAAAGTAACTTGTTTGGTGTATTTTCCTAAGTATTTGATCAAGAGTAAATTGTGGAAACTACACCATTTATATCTCAATTTCCTTAATAAGATGCTTGTTCTCACAATATCTGGTGAAGGCATACGTATAAGAATATGATCAAGTACCTCAGGAAGATTGCTGAGAAAATCAAAAGGTAAAATTCCAATGCAAATTCTTTTGTTAACTGGCGACATCATATTATGTACGTACGAGAATTACAAAGTTTGAGTCTTAAGAGTCTTCCTTTATTTTTTTTGTTTTCCATCTTTGATAGGTAGCAAGTTTATTAAATAATAAAATAGCATTAAGCTAGTCCCCGATCATATCTACCATGGCATCTACATCATGCAGGGAGCAAAGGCGAATTCAGAGTCTAACCTATGGATTTACGGAACTCACTAAATTTTGCTCAAACGTTATATATTAAAAAGTTTTTATAAATATTTATTGTGAACTTAATTATTATAAAATTCATATTCTGAATTCGCGAGAAAAAATAACATATTGCGTCAAAAAGCTATCAGAGAAAGAGATCTAAACTAAAGGCTAAGTATATTTCTATTTTTACCTTATAAAGTTTTACAATTTCTTTTAGGGATTGTTATATAAATAGCAGGTCAAATTTAATGCTAATTTTTTTTAATCGGTATGCATAAATTATAAATTAATTATACACAGTTTTATCTATTATACATTAATTTTACATATATTAAACATCTATCGGTTATTTTAGTTCAGGAGATCACAGGGGCGAAACTAGAGAGTTAAGTGCGGGTTCGGCCGAACCCACTAGCTTTGGTTCGAATCATTTGTTTTAAAAAATTCATATGTATAAATTATAATTATTATTTAGAACCCAATAACTTAAAACAATTAAAATTCTGAACCCATAAACTTGAAATCGTGGCTTCGACTCTGAGAGATCAGACGGACGACTATTTGAGTTAATTCTTTCTTTCTTGTAAGCCCAAACTATCCACCAAATAGCTTGTGGGATCGTGTTCCATAAGTTGATATTAGAACGACAAGCAAAGCGTAATTGCAACAAATCATGTGTCTCACTCGTCACTATGCAATAGTGCCAACTAATGCCACTATAAATTTTGCAATTTTGATATGGCTTTTTTCTTATTGTAGACCTTATCTTTCCAGTTGGTGAGCACCCTACCCTGAGGAGGACGCACACTATAGGTTAAAGTGTCCTCGTCTCCGAAATTTCGGCAAATTTTTTATGTATATTTATAAATATCTTTAAGAAAATTAAATAATCAAATATTAATATAAGCTTTTGTACCAATCTTTATAAGCATTGATAAGTTTATATAAATGTCATCAGAGGTGGAGTCAGGATTTCAAGCTTAAAGGTTCAGGAGTCTAATCTTTTTAACTTATTGGGTTCTAAGTTAATAATTCATACATATTCAACGAACTTTTGTAAGATAAATACATTATTTGAATCAAAGTTACTGTGCTCGGACAAACCCCCGATCGGCACTCTGGCTCCGCCCCTAAATGTCATGGTGCCATGATATTGCCGAATCCCGGGTCCGCCGAGAGTTAGTACTCATTTAATTGACCTCCTTTTCGAAGTCAATGAATTTCTTTCTTTTACTTTTATTTTGTTCAAGTTGCCTATGCCCCCACCATCCACAAAAGGATAAAAAAGTATCTTATATTCTATTATTCTAGCATTACTAAAACGTTTCACCAATATTTTATTTGTTCTTTAATTGTTAATTTAATCAGCGTAATTATTAGGAGTATATAAAGCTACCTTGAAGCTCTTAAGATATCCTTTTTGACTCACGTTCCATATATGTTTGTCGTTAATTGCTTTATTTTGTGGCTTCTAACGACTTATGCATTTTGTTATCATTTCAAATCGGATGATCTATTAATTCAACTAAGATTGAACCCGTTTGCACAAAATCCTGGATCCGTCACTAATTGCTATATATACACGTAATTGAAATTGTGTCAACAAATTTCTTCAAATAATCTTGGACGAGATAACTTTTGAATGTTTGATCATCTTAAAATATTTTCCTAGCATAAAATAAAGAAATCATTTCTGCTTTTTTTTTTTCTTTCTGTTAACTTATTTCGAACTAACACTAAAGCACCATCCATTATTTTCATACCCCACTTTTTAAATCAAATTTTATGCTCAATCATACTCCAGTAATATATTTTTTACGATATGAGGGAATCGTATGCTGATTTAATTTTAATTTTAATATAATTCTGGTACAAACTGATCATACAAACCATTAATTTAATAAATCACTTTTCTTACTCATGAAGACATTTTTTATTTTTTATTTTTTATTTTAAAGTATTTGGAGATGAGAGACTACATAAAAAAGTACGTAAAACAACTTAAAAATCATCCAAGAGATAATATAAAGAAATTATTTCACTTATCAAAATGTTCTTTAATAACTCCATGTTATCCACTTTATATTTTCTTGCCGACACTTGTTAACTGAAAAATATTTAAGAAAAAGTCCTCTCTAGAAGAGAAGTCTATTTTTTCATGACTCCTTCAATTTTAACCATTGACATTCTATCTTTTGCATATAATTAATACAAATGTTGAGATTTTTTTTATTAGGGTAGTGTGGG
>ML270954.1:931-36399 GCA_005239495.1 Nicotiana undulata | reverse complement strand
TCTTCAAATTTTATGCTTGATAAAGTGATGGATTGTTGTAAGTGTATTTTTGTAAACAAACAATTCTTTTAGAAATTGTGCAATGTTTTAATACATCAAACCAACAATGAATAAGAAATATGTCACCATAACTAGTGTGAACATAACTAATATCAACATTACTAATACACCCTACTTAGTATTATTCTTATACACCCTACCAAATGACTCTTAAGGGTCGTTTTTTGGAGAGAACTTATGCAATGATTAATAATGTAAAAAATGTCTAATACACCATGTATTGCAATTTATACAACCTTTTTAATTGCGTATAAATTTAAGAAAAAAACTTTTTAAATTTATGATCTAAAATTAAAAAAATTCGCCGCATTATTTATGGGAAACTCTGATACAACTTTTCTTTACATGGGATGAGGGAGTTCAAATGGAAGTAGTACAGTTTGAAGAGACATCTATCCACCCTCCAAACTGAAATGGATGGTTTAAAGCAGGCTAAAGTGAGAAGTAACTATCTTGCATTGTTCTCTTATCTTGCCCTTCGTTATTATTAAATAATCCTATTTTATCCTTTATTTTGCTTTTTTATTTAAAGAGGATCAACATTTTATTCTCTTCACGAGAACTTTCGGATAGTAGAAGCATTCGGAATGGGCTTCGTGCTCGTTTCGTCGGTTGAAACGATACAACAACAAACCCTGTATAATCCCAACATATGGGGTCTGGAGAGGGTAGTCTGTACACAGACCTTACCCCTACCTAATGTAGGTAGAGAGGCTGTTTTCAATAGACCCTCGGTTCAGAAAGGGAAAGAAGAAGAAAAGGAAAGCAAGAAAGGAAAAAAAAAAGAAGGAAGAGAAAAGAAAAAGGGAGAGATAAAGGATAAGCAGTACCAAATAATAGCAACGGGGAATACAATACCTGGGGCGAACAAAACCACATAACGTAATAAAAATCTAAGAATATGAGGGACATGCTGCTACTAAGACTATCGGTGAACAACTAAAAACTACCCACTAACCTTTTACCTTAATCCTCGACCTTCACACCCTCCTATCAAGGGTCATGTCCTCAGTGAGCTGAAGCAACGTCATGTCCTATCTAATTACCTCTCCTAGTACTTCTTAGGCCTACCTTGACCTATTCAAAAACTCTCCATGACCAACCTCTCACACCTCCTAACAGGAGCAGCATGCTTCTTCTATTAACATGTCCAAACCATCTCAGCCTCGACTCTCGCATCTTGTCCTCCATGGAGGCTACTCCCACTCTATCCCGGATACCTTCATTCTTAATCCTATCTCTTCCGATACACCCGCACATCCATCTTAACATTCTCATCTCTGCTACTTTCATATTCTACACGTGGGAGTTCTTGACTGGCCAACACTCAGCCCCATACTAGCCGGTCGAACCACCACTCGATAAAACTTACCCTTAAAGTCTTGGCGACACATTCTTATCACATAAAATACCAGAGGTGAGCCTCCACTTCATCCATCCCGCTCCGATACGATGCGGGACATCTTCGTCAATCTCCCCGTTACCTTGGATAATAGACCCGAGATACTTAAAACTCGCTCTCTTAGGGATAACTTGAGAATCAAGCTTAATCTCTACGTCTGCATAATAGGTCTCGTCACTGAATTTCGCCTCCAAGTATTATGTCTTAGTACTACTCAGTTTGAAACCTTTAGACTCTAAGGTCTCTCTCCAAACCTCTAATCTCGCGTTAACTCCGCTTCGCGTCTCGTCAATCAACACTATATCATCGACAAATAGCATGCACCAAGGCACCTCCCCTTGGATGTGTCGAGACAATACATCCATCGCCAACGCAAATAAAAATTGGCTAAGAGCTGATCCCTGGTGCAACCCATCTCTTCAGGGAAATGCTCCTAGTCACCACCCACAGTCCTCACACGAGTCTTAACATCATCATACATATCCTTAATCACTTAATGTACGCTATCGGAATACCGCTAACCTCCAAACACCTCCATCGGGACTTTATCGTGCGCTTTCTCAAGGTCAATAAACACCATATGAAAATCCTTCTTCCTTTCCCTGTACTGCTCCATTAATCTCCTTACCAAATGAATCGCTCCCATAGTCGAATGCCCCAGCATGAATCCAAACTGATTCTCGAGAATAGACACGCACCTCCTCACCCTGGCCTCCACCACCCTCTCCCAAACTTTCATAGTGTGACTTAACAACTTGATACCCCTATAATTGTTGCAATTTTGGATATCACCCGTGCTCTTGTAAAGCGGAACCATCGTTCTTGTTGGCAGAAATGATCCATGTAATTTTTTCTCAAACCTTACTTTTTATTTATAACATTATAAGTTTATTCTTCATATTATATGCGCATGACATCCTGAAATGACGGTAAATAATACAATGTATCCGAACATTATATACATCAAAACGATACAGTATAATACAACATAATACTATACGATGCATTATGAAATGATACATAACAACCATCTAAAAAGCTATAAGTTCTTGTAGAAAGATTTACCGGTGCTTTTGGGAGATAATGTCACGACCAGAAATCCCACCTTTAGGCCGTGATGTAGGGCTGTGCACGGATCGGATTGGATCGGATTTAGCACATTTCGGATTCGGATTTCGGATTTCGGATTCTAAAAAATGCAATCCGAATCCGATCCGAATTATATCGGATCGGATTCGGATTTTAAAGTTTGGATCGGATCGGATTTCGGATCGTAAATGCCTCAATGTTGTAAACTAATATGTATATTTTCTTTGTAAAAGAGGCAATGCATTAAGAAAAATTCATGTTTATACAATTATGAGAGTACTATGGTGCCAATATAGCTAACTCTAGCAATTGTAAAGGTAATAACTTGGAGGAAGATGTAAAGAAAGTACTGACTATCCGAAATTAAAGTGTAGTATTTATACATTGCCTAATAATTTCGGATTTCGGATCGGATCGGATTAAAATATACCAATCCGAATCCGATCCGAAATCCGAAATTTTTATAAACACAATCCGAAATCCGGTCCAATCCGAAATCCGAAATCCGAAATTGAATGGATCGGTTCGGATTTCGGATATCCGATCCAAATGAACAGCCCTACCGTGATGGCGTCTAACGTTGAACCCGCTAGACAAGTCAACGTTTGAATTAAATTGACTTATTAACAATTAAATAACAAAAAAAATAACTAGAACAATTATAATAAAAATGCGGAAGTAATACAAAATTCAAGAATTCAATAGAAGTCCCGTAATAATTTTACTTAAGTACAACCCCAGAAACCGGTGCCACAATCTCACGAACAGTCTAAGAGTTTACTAAATACAATGGTCTGAAATAAGTAGATACAATTGTCTTGGAACTAATGAAATAAGACAGAAAATGAGAGAAAAGGGTAAGAGGTGACGCCAAGGCTTGCGGACGTTTGCAGGACTACCTCGGTGTCGCCGTGGACTGAAGGATACTCCCTCGCTCAGTGTCCACTGGGACCGGCGCTGTAATCTGCACAACATAGAGAAGTGCAGGTGTAGCATCAGTACAAACCGACCCCATGTACTGAGTAAGTGCCGAGCCTAACCTCGGCGAAGTAGTGACGAGGCTAGGACACGACAACAAATAACACCTGTGCAGTTCAATAATATAACAGGAAGTAATGACAAGAAATAAACAAGTAATACCACTACGGGGCAGAACATGATGGGGATAAAGGGGCCACAACAGCTAAAACAAGAGAACAAGATAATAATTGAAATGTAGAAATAACAGCAGGAATGTAACAACTCGGAACCAGTAAATAAACAGAAAAAGGCATGGCATGTCCCCTCGTGTATAACCTCACAATCACTCGGCACGAAGTGTCCCCTCGTACATAACCTCACAGTCACTCGGCACGGAATGTCCCCTCGTGCATAAATAATAATCACTCGACACGGAATGTCCCCTCGTGCAATAATAGATAATCAATCGGCACGGAATGTCCCCTCGTGCAATAATAGACAATTACTCGGCACGGAATGTTCGCTCGTGCAAAACCTCACAATCACTCGGCACGGAATGTCCCCTCGTGCGTAACATAAATAAAAGCAACAATTAGACAGGAAAATACAATAATAGGGAACCTCAAATACACAGAATTATTCAACAAAGATTCTATCGTCCCGACAAGGGACTCAGCTATAACCAATCTCACTCAGAGGTATAACTCAACAATATAATCCTCAACCGAACGAATAATCAAATAACTTTTCACATCATTAAATAATCTCAATATATCACTTCCATAACGATAAGAAATCCATAACACAGAGAATATCAAAGAACACAATGAAAACTATCAAGGTCGACTCACGGGCATGCTTGACCACAACATATAGGTACCTGTCACCTCACATATACGTAGGACATGGATTAACACATGGCAAAAAAAAGACTCTATACCTATTCCCTCAAGCTAAGGCTAGGCCAAACACTTACCTCGGCTCCAAGAATGCAAATCAAGCCTCTAACACCGCTTTTCCTCTCGAATCCGAATCCGACTCCGAAACAATCGTATCTATACATAATCGACTCAATAATATCAATAATTATTCAACAATTCAATTCCAAAGCCTAATTATAGATTTCCCACATTCTTCCAAATTTTTCCAAATTCTACCCCGGGCCTGCTTGGTCAAAACACGAAGTTCGTACCAAAACCCGATCACCCATTCCCCCACGAGCCCGAATATACAATTTATTTTGAAATCCGACCCCAAAACGAGGTCAAATTTCCAAAAATTCGAAAAGCCCTAACTCTACCCAAAACCCAATTTCTACCCTTTATCCCATGGTTTTAGGCCTAGAATCTAACAATTGATGATGAAAACGGAAGAAAACGAGGTTACAATTATTTACCTAAGAGGCTATGGTGATGGAGCTCTTCAAAGGTCGTCTATGGGGTTTGGGGAAGAAGAGGGTTTATGAAATTTTGCAAAGTCCTGTAATGAAACATTCTGCTTTTGACACTTGAAATAACTGGCAAAAATGACCTATGCGATCGCGGATAAAGAGTTGTAATCGCATAGAGGACTTTTTATTTAAACTACGTGATCGTGAAGGAGACTATGCGATCGCAGAGCTATACAGACCCCACCCTACGCGATCGTAGGCCATCAGGTACGGTCGCACTGAACAACGGACCAGCCCCCCCCCACCCTGACTACCCCTACACTATGCGATCGCGGAGCACACTATGCGATCGCATAGTGTCACAGAACATCTCCCTCAGCACAAAGTTATGCAATCGCGGAAGGACCTATGTGATCGCATAGAGTAAAACATCAGACACCAGAATACTCAATTTACACAAGATTTTTCTAAGTTTTTTGCACTCCGGCACCTACCTGAAACTCACCCGAGCCCTCGGGGCTCAAAACCAAGTATACACACAACCTCAAGAACATCCTACAGACTTATTCAAGTAATTAAACCACCAAAATAACATCATAAACATCGAATTAAACCTCAAAATCTATAGAAATTCTCAAAACTTCATAACTTTCAAATTTTTCATTTTTAGTCCGAATCAAATCAAACTGAGTCCGTTTCTTATCAAATTTCACAGATAACTCACATAAGACATATTTAACCTGTTTCGGGCTCCGGAACCATAATACGGGCCCGGTAACACAGGTTTCACATCAAAGTTCATTTTCAAAAGCCTTTATATTTTTCAGAAAATAATTTTCTTTAAAAATTCATTTCTCGGACTCGGTACCTCGGAATTCGATTCCGGGCATACGCCCAAGTCACATATTTTCCTACGGACCCTGCGGGACCGTCAAATCTCGGGTCCGGGTCCGTTTACCAAAAATGTTGATCAATGTCAACTTTATTCAAATAATTATCATAAATTTCACATTTTATCAATTTTTCCATATAAAGGCTTCCCGGCTACGCATCCGGGTTGCGCACGTATATCGAGGTGAGATAAACGGAGGCTTTCAGGGTCTCGAAACACAAATTTAGTTAAAATTACACGAGGTGACCTTTTGGGCCATCACAAATAACAAGCGTCCAGTAAAATAGTTGAGGTACACACAATCTGACCGTACAACACTATTATCCAAAAGGCAAAGTTCATTCATTACAAATAATGGTGGCATCTACTGATTTTAACAAATTATTTTGCATATTCCATGTCTAAAATATTTGTTTTGGTTAGATTAAAACTCCTAGTTGTAATGTGAACATGCAAGAAAGTAAGCACTTAATGCAATATGGTTCTTCTGGCGAATTATTTAAGATGAATTAAACTAAATTCGGAGAAAACAGTTCATTCCAATTTTTTTTGTTCCTATATAACTTTGAAAATAAATAAATGGTTTATGTAGTTTAAATAAGCTTTTAAACAAAAGATCAGAACAATCAGAAAGCAAGAAGAACGCACATTAAAATCATTAAATAATCCCCCTTTACAAAAAGGATCTCTAAATAAATTCCTGAAATTGTCTGTTAAAAACAGGTTCAAAAACAAAATATATTATGCTAAATTTTTGCGTTTTTTATTACTACGACATATAAATTATCCCTTTGACAAAAGAATATCTAATAATTTTAATATATGACATTTATAATATTTAAATTCTTATATCATTTTTATATTTCAAAATAATTTCACATCACAGCTTGTTTGGATGGTTGTTACCAATTGTATCGCATCGTATCGTTACTTTAGATATAATGTTTGTTTTGATTGTTACTTAAATTTTATTGTATCGTATTGTTAAGTCCGTCGCTACGTAATGACGAAAAGTGCCACCTTATGTAACGACAGATTTAGTATGGTCGCGTTGTTATATTATTTTTTCTCTTACCTCGCCCTTTATTATTAATAGATAATCTTATTTTATCATTTCCCATATCGTTTATATAAAAATTCTACCTCGTATCATAATTTTTCTTTATAATATTGTAAGTTTATTTTTCATATAGGTGGTGCGTGATATCATGAAACGACGGTAAATAATACAGTCTATCCAAATATTATATTCATCAAACGATACATAACATATAATATAATACGATACTATACATTATAAAATGATTACGAGACAACCATCCAAACAAGATGTTAAAGACAAACAAACCAATTAGCAATTCTTGGTCGGAAAAGAAATCAGACAAACTTAAAATAGGTAGCAGATATCTATATATTATATATTATTATTATTATTATTATTATTATTATATTAAAAGCACAAAAGCCATATACAAAATATCGCCCATTCTTTTTATTTTTTTAAAAAAAATTCACACTGGACAAAATAGTCATTTAATTATCTTCCTATATATAATATTAATCATTCAATTTACTTCCCTAATATTTAAAAATACTCATTTAATTACTTTCCTATTTAGGACCTAGATTTAGAAAAGTAAAAAACACATTCCTAAATCTCTACTATAAATTCTTATATCATTTTTATATTTCAAAAATAATTTCACATTACAGCTTGTTTGGAATTGTATCGCATCATATTGTTACTTTAGATACAATGTTTGCTTTGATTGTTACTTAAATTTTATTGTATCGTATTGTTAAATTCGTCGGTACGTAATGACGAAAAGTGCCACCTTATGTAACGACAGATTTGGTATGGTCGCGTTGTTACCTTATTTGTTTCTCTCATCTCGCCCTTTATTATTAATAGATAATCTTATTTTATCATTTCCCCTATCGTTTATATAAAAATTCTACCTTGTATCATAACTTTTCTTTATAATATTGCAAGTTTATTCTGCATATAGGTGGTGTGTGATATCATGAAACGACGGTAAATAATATAATCCATCCAAATATTATATTTATCAAATGATGTAGTACATATAATATAATACGATAAGATACATTATGAAACGATACGAGACAACCATCCAAACGAGAGTTAAAAGACAAACAAACCAATTAGCAATTCTATGTGGGAAAAGAAATCAGACAAACTTAAAATAGGTAGCAAATATCTATATATTATATATTACTATTATTATATTAAAAGCACGAAGGCCATAAGCAAAATACCGTCCGTCTTTTTTACCCTTTAAAAAGAGTTCGCACTAGACAAAATAGTCACTTAATTATCTTCCTATATATAATATTAATCATTCAATTTACTTCCCTAATATTTAAAAATACTCATTTAATTACTTCCCTATTTAGGACCTAGATTTAGAAAAGTAAAAAACACATTCCTAAAATCTCTACCATAAATAAATGAGAAAAGTACGTTTTAGAAAAGAAAATAAAATGGTTTCAATTCCTAAAATCTTAAGTTAAATAAAAGAAAATATAAATTTCAAGGAGGAATGAAATTATTTAAATTCTAATTTTTCTTATACATAATAGAAATGGACAATACATTAACTGCTTTTGTTATTGGTAATTTTCGGAAACTCTGTCAAACAAAAACGTAGAATTCTTTTTTCCATTTTTTTAAAACTTTTTAATTTAAATGTTAAATTTTGGAATGTTATATATATATATATATATATATATATATATATACACACACACTTGGAGATTGTAGGAGTAACTACACACAAATTTCTGAAGAGTGAGACATATGCTATAAAGATAATGTATAATAAGGTGAGAGACAAATATCCTAAAGTGCAATGGAGGAAATTGATATGCAATAACCAGGGCAGTCCCAAATGGTTGTTCATTTTATACCTTGCAATACACGACAGACTTTACACAAAGATGAGACTGAAGAAGCGGGATATGGGATATGACACAACATGTCCATTATGTGGCAATGATGAAGAAGATGTCCAGCACTTGTTCTTTACATGTCCAATCACATCTCAGGTATGGCAACAAATACTCAAGTGGCAGGGAATCCAACGTCAAGTTATGGCATGGAAGGAAGAAATCGAACGGGTTAAAATACATGTCACGACCCAAAATCCTAACCCAGGTCGTGATGACGCCCAACACCGGGGTCAGGCAAGCCAACGCTCAATTTACTATGAATTTTCCCTTATTTAATTAAACATTCCAACACGTGCTAAGTTTTTAAAGCTTATAACATTAATTGAACAGGGTAATTAGCCAATTTAACCAAAAGCAGACATAAGGTGACGTGAGCCAAAATATATACAGACCCGTAAACCATAATATCTTCCACACGTGTGCCAGGAACTAGTGTCACAAGTTCTACGGGCATACTAACAGAATATACAAAAGATACAATATAACTATCCCACTGTCTGGAAGAAATAGACGGGAAATAACAAAAGAAACTCCATGGTGCTGCCGAGAATCGTCAGGAGAAGCAGCTCACCGTGAAGTCAGGTCCAATCTATACTCAGAATCGAGCACCGGTATGATAACCAGATGCACCCGCCTCAGAACCTGTACATTTAAGTACAGAAGCGTAGCATGAGTACATAATAAATATGTACCCAGTGAGTATCCCTTCTAATCTCGAATAAGTAGTGACGAGAGGTCGACTTGACACTCACTAGGGTCTAACAATATAAATTAGCAAGGTATGATAACAGCAATAGGCATATGAGGATGATAAAGACAGTAAACATTAAAGGTAATTGCAATTCGAATAAATCTTGGAAGAAAATAAACAATTACTAATTCATTTCCCCCCAAATATCTGTCATTTCAATATCCATGAAATCTTTAACAATTTAGCGTGCGCATACGGGATAAGGACAACTGGCCTGAGCCATCATAATAATCATATTTGTGCACTGTTGAGGGTCGAACAGACCGAACCATAATGTATCTTTCAATCCGCCGTGGCGTACGGCCCACTCCCATGAGAGTGGAGGAAATAACACTCCGCTCGCAGAATGTAAATTGCGAAGCAGTCACATGCACACACAATATTCTTCATAATTTACATTCCAGCGAACAATTCCTTCAAATTATCAAATTCCATGATCTCAGGGAACAAGCTACATATAACATAAATTCATGAAGCATATAATTCATTTCGAGGAAATACACAAGGCATGACGTGGTCCTAACTACCCGGACATAACATCAATAGCCGCTACGTACGGACTCTCGTCACTTTGTACGTACGTAGCCCCCACAAACATTAACACATATCATTTAGATCACTTATGGGGAAAATTCCCTCTTACATGGTTAGAAAGGAGACTCACCTCGTGTCGAACCTACTTCCGGGTCAAGAATGCGCCCGGAATTCCAAACTCGTCTCCCAAGGACTCGAAACTAGCCACAAGTTACTTGATTATATCAATAAATGCTAAATGAATCAATTCTAATGCGTGAAAGTGAGTTTTCCTAAAGTTTTTCCCCAAAACGTTAAAAATCGAACTCGATCCCGCTCAGTCCAAACCCGAAATTCGGACCGAAACCCGATTACCCATTCGCCCCCGAGCCCGGATATATAAATGGCTCTGGAATCCGACCTCAAATTTGAGGTCTAAATCCCCAAATTTTCAATATTCTTAGGTTTTACCCAAAATTCCCAATTCCACCATGAAAACCCTAGATTCTAGGATGAAATCTTGTAAAACGAAGTTAAGGAGTGAAGAAAATGAGTTAAAATCACTTACCTACGTTTTGGAGAAGAAAGTGTGCTTGGCAAATCGCCTCTTATGTTTTGGGTCTTGAAAAATGAAGAAAATACTGAAAGTCTCACTTATTTATACCCCTCTCAGGACCCCCCACCGCGGACCGCACTCAACGACCGCGGCCGCGAAGGCCTCTCCATCGCGGACCACGGTAAGGCGACCGCGAACCGCGAAGGTGACCGCGGCCGCGAGGGATCCCACCGCGGACCGCACTGGTGGGTTCAGAGATTTGAAATTCTCTGAACCTGCAACAGTTGTGATCTATGCCTAACGCACTCCGAGACCTACCCGAAACTCACCCGAGCCCTCGGAACTCCAAACCAAAAATGCACACAACCTCGAAAATATCCTAAGTATTTATTCGTGTAATCAAATCACCAAAATAACATAGTAAACATCGAATTAAACCTCAAAATCAACAAAATTTTCTCACAATTCTTTAAACCTCAACTTTGGCATTTTAGGTCTGAATCACGTCAAATGAATTTCGTTTCTTAACAAATTTCACAAACATAACAAACATAATATATAGGAACTGTACCAGGCTCCAGAACCATAATACGGGCCTGATACCACAGGTTTCACATAGAAGGTCATTTTCAAAAACCTTTATATTTTTCAGAAAATAATTTTCTTCAAAAATTAATTTCTCGAACTTGGGACATCGGAATTCGATTCCGGGCATACGCCCAAGTCCCCTATGGACCTTCTGGGACCGTCAAATCACAGGTCCAGGTCCGTTTACCAAAAATATTGACCAAAGTCAACTTTACTAAATTTAAAGTACAAAAACGTCATTTTCATTAGTTTTTCTCATAACGGCTTCCCGGCTACACGCCCGGGCTGCGCACGCAAATGGAGGTGAGAAGAAGGAGGTTCTTGTAAC
The DNA here is from genome assembly GCA_005239495.1 of Nicotiana undulata. Lineage (NCBI taxonomy): Eukaryota > Viridiplantae > Streptophyta > Magnoliopsida > Solanales > Solanaceae > Nicotiana > Nicotiana undulata. The sequence continues at coordinate 24,897 of ML270954.1, read as the reverse complement.
CTCGGAACACATATTTGGATAAACATACGCGGGATGACCTTTTTGGTCATCACAATCTCCACCTCTAAAACAAACGTTCGTCCTCGAATGGACATAGAAAGATACCTGAATCGGGGTAAAGATGGGGATATCGGCCCTACATATCGGACTCGGACTCCTAAGTCGCCTACTTGACTAGCTGGCCCCTCCACTGGACCTTCACAACAGAAACTCTCTTGGACCTCAACTGGTGATCTTGACTGTCAATAATAGCAATTGGCTCCTCCTCGTAGCCCAACCTCTCATCCAACTGAATAGCACTAAAATCAACCACGTGAGAGAAGTCGGTATGGTATCTCCGGAGCATGGATACATGAAAGACCGGATGAACTCCTGATAAATTGGGAGGTAAAGCAAGCTCCTAAGAAACCTCGCCAACTCGCCTCAACACCTCAAAAGGACCTATGAACCTTGGGCTCAGCTTGCCCTTCTTCCCGAACCTCATAATACCCTTCATCAACGAGACTTTCAACATGACCTTATCTCCCTCCATAAACGATACATCACGCACCTTCTGATCCGCGTAACTCTTCTGTCTGGACTGTGCTGTGCGGAGCCTCTCCTGAATCAACTTCACTTTCTCCAAAGCATCCTTCACCAGGTCGATGCCATACAACTTAGCATCGCCAGGATCAAACCACCCGAAAGGAGAACGACATCGCTGACCATACAAAGCCTCAAATAGGGCCATCTCGATTCTGGACTGGTAACTATTATTGTAAGAAAACTCGGCCAAAGGAAAGAACTGGTCCCACTGACCTCCGAAATCAATCACACATGCCCTGAGCATGTCCTCCAATATCTGAATTGTCCGCTCTGACTGACCCTCAGTCTGAGGGTGAAATGTTGTGCTAAGATCTATCTGGGTGCCCAACTCACTATGCAATGCTCTCCAGAAGTGCGAGGTGAACTGAGGACCTCGATCCAATATAATGGACACCGGCACACCGTGCAACCGGATTATCTCCCGAATGTAGATCTGGGCTAACCTCTCAGAAGTATAAGTAGTAGCCATTGGAATGAAATGCGCTGATTTGGTCAATCTATCCACAATGACCCAAACGAGTCAACCTTTCACAAAGTTCGAGGCAACCCAACCACAAAGTCCATAGTGATGCGCTCCCACGTCTACTCAGGAATGGGCATCTGCTGAAGTAGGCGTCCTGGCCTCTGGTGCTCATACTTGACCAGCTGGAAATTAAGACATCTAGCCACATGCCCCACTATGTCCTTCTTCATCCGCCTCCACCAGTAATGCCGCTTCAAATCATGATACATCTTCGTAGCACCAGGATGAACAGAATACCGAGAACTATGTGCCTCCTCTAGAATCCTCTCCCTCAGGGCCATCAACATTAGAAACACATAAACGGCCATGAAGTCTCATAACACCATCCTCGCCAATAGTAACCTCCTTGGCACCACCTTGAACCACTGTCTCCCGAAGCTCTGCTAAGCACGGATCATCAAACTATCGGGCCCTGATCTCTCCCAATAATGAAGACTGAGCAACCACATGTGCAAGAACTCGGCGAGGCTCTGAAAGGTCTAATCTCACCAGGCGATTAGCCAAGGACTGAATGTCCAATGCTAGAGGTCTCTCCTTTGCTGCAATATAAGCAAAACTACCCATACTCTCCGCCTTCCTGCTCAAAGCATCTGCTACCACATTTGCCTTGCCCGGATGATAAATAATGGTGATGTCATAATCCTTCAACAACTCAAGCCACCTGCGCTGCCTCAAATTAAGATCCCTCTGCTTGAACAAGTGCTGCAAGCTGCGGTGGTCTGTATAAACCTCACTAGACAACCCATACAAATAATGCCTCCAAATCTTAAGAGCATGAACAATCGCCGCCACCTCCAAATCGTGCACAGGGTGATTCTTCTCATGAACCTTTAGCTGGCGCGAAGCATAAGCAATAACTCTCCCTTCCTGCATTAACACACATCCCAAACCAACGCGTGAAGCGTTGCAATACACCGTATACATCCCAGAACCGGAAGGCAATATCAGAACTGGTGTTGAGGTCAATGCTGTATTGAGCTTCTGAAAGCTCGCCTCATACTCGTCGGACCATCGGAATGGGGCACTCTTCTGATTCAATCTAGTTAATGGAGCTGCAATACAAGAGAACCCCTCTACAAATCGGCGGAAATAACCTTCTAGGCCCAAGATGCTCCTGATATATGTAGCTGAAGTAGGACGTGGCCAACTCTGAACTGCCTCAACCTTCTTAGGATCAACCTTGATACCCTCTCCGGATACCACATGTCCCAAGAATGCCACGGAATTCAACCAGAACTCACACTTGGATAACTTAGCATATAACTTCTGTTCTCGCAAAGTCTGGAGCACAACTCTCAAATGTTGCTCGTGCTCCTCCAAGCTACGTGAGTAATCAGAATGTCATCAATGAACACAATGAAAAATGAATCAATATACGGCCTTAACAACCTATTCATCAAGTCCATGAATGTTGCTGGGGCATTAGTCAAGCCAAAGGACATCACCAGGAACTCATAATGGCCATATCTCGTATGGAAAGCAGTCTTCGGTACATCCGAGTCCCGAATCTTCAGCTGATGATAACCCGATCTCAGATCAATCTTAGAAAACACCCGAGCACCCTGCAACTGGTCAAACAAATCATCGATGCGCAAGAAAGGATACTTGTTCTTAATGGTGACCTTCTTAATGGCGTCTGAGGCCACTGCATCTGATCTGGCCGGAATATCATAGAATCTAGCTGGAGCACCGGAAGACTGAGCTCCGCCAGATTGAACAAGAGCAGACTGACCTCCCCCTGACTGACCTACACCTCTAGGACGACCCCTGGCGCCCTATCTTCCATCTCTAGGTGGTCGGACAGCTGGTGCTGGACCCATAGGCTAATAACCCTACTGCAATGCCTTGCCCCGAAGCCTAGGACAATGCCTCTTCATATGACCTGGATGCCCACACTCATAACAACCTCCAGGTATCATAGCCTCCAAGAATAACCCTGAATAGCTGGAGGGCGATATGTACTCTCTAGCATAGCACTGAAGTAAGGACCGGAGGATCCCTGATGACTAGGATAACCATCGGGTGAACTCTGAATATCTTGAGGGAGGTAGGAACGTTCGGGCATGGCGCTGAACTAAGGCCTCGCTGGAACACCTCGGGGAGGTGGGGGTGCTGAATATGGAGGCCTGCTGGGCTGACCTCTACCAAACTGACCTCTGCCCCTAACTGGAGAACCTCTGAAATCTCCGAAGAATATAGCCCTCTTATCCTGCTTCCCCTGCTCCTTGCTCCTCGTCCGATAACCCTCGATCCTGTGAGCAATCTCCACCACGAGCTGATAAGAAGTCCCCATCTCCACCTCTCGGGCCATGTTGGCCCTAATACCTGGATGCAACCCTGCTACAAATCTCAGCACTCTCGCAGCATCAGTAGGTAGTATCATGAGAGCATGGCGAGACAACTTTGAAAATCTAGCCTCATAATCTGTCACTGACATTTGTCCCTACTCTAGCTGCTCAAACTGATACCGCAGCTTTTCCCTCTCAGAGGGTGGGATATATCTGTCTAGGAATAGCTGAGTGAACTGCCCCCAAGTGATAGGAGGAGAATTTGTCGGCCTGTTATGGATATAAGACTGCCACCATATGCGAGCTCTGCCCTCCAACTAAAAGGTAGTGAAGTCCACTCTATGGGACTCTAATATCCTCATGTTGTGCAGTCTGTCCCTGCACCTGTCAATAAAATCCTAGGCATCCTCGCCTCGCTCACCCCCGTAGACTAGAGGGTGCAATCTAGTCCACCTTCCAATAATTTATGTGCATCGTCGTCCGCAGCCGGTCTAGGCTCAGGTGCTGCTGCTATAGGTTGGACCCCACCCACGGGCAGTGTACCCGGGGTATGATGTACTGTTGCTGCCTAACCTGCTACCTGGGCGGTATGGGTCTAGGCTCCCCCTCCCTCCTGAGATGTGCAGGATCTGCTGGAAATAAACCGGCATGGGACACAGTGTCCATAAACCGCATCATACAGCCCATGACCTCCTGGAAGCCTGGCGCCGTCATAAAGTCCATTGGAGCAGGATCTGCAGGGGGCACCTCGTCCTGCTCCTCTACGATGGGGTACTCCTCTGGTGGTGCCACTGGAATATCTCTGGGACGCCCTCGTGCCCTACCTCGGGCCGGTGCCCTCCCCCGGCGTCTGCCACAGCCTCGGATGACAGGGGTAGTGGCATCTCCCAGGTCTGGAACGTGAGCCGCGCGCGTCCTCACCATCTGTGAGAGAATAAAAGAGTGAGATTTAGTATACCATCAACTGCACGATAGAATATGAATAAAGAGAAGTTTCGTAACATCCTATAGCCTCCTAAAGATAAATACAGACGTCTCTGTACCGATCCACAAGACTCTACTGGGTTTGCTCGTGACTCGTGAGACCTACGTGAACCTAGAGCTCTGATACCATGTTGTCACGACCCAAAATCCTAACCCAGGTCTTGATGGCGCCCAACATCGGGGTCACGCAAGCCAACACTCAATTTACTAAGGATTTTCCCTTATTTAATTAAACATTCCAACACGTGCTAAGTTTTTAAAGCTTATAACATTAATTGAACATGGTAATTAGCCAATTTAACCAAAAGTAGACATAAGGTGACGTGAGCCAAAATATATACAGACCCGTAAACCATAATATCTACCACGTGTGTGCCAGGAACTAGTGTCACAAGTCCTACGAGCATACTAACAGAATATACAAAAGATACAATATAACTGCCCCACTGTCTAGAAGAAATAGAGGGGAAATAAAAAAAGAAACTCCATGGTGCTGCCGAGGATCGTCAGGAGAAGCAGCTCACCGTGAAGTCAGGTCCAATCTATACTCTGAATCGAGCTCCGGTCTGATAACCAGATGCACCCGCCTCAGAACATGTACATTTAAGTACAGAAGCGTAGCATGAGTACATAATAAATATGTACCCAGTGAGTATCCCGTCTAATCTCGAAGAAGTAGTGACGAGAGGTCGACTTGACACTCACTAGGGTCTAACAATATAAATTAGCAAGGTATGATAACAGCAATAGGCATATGAGGATGATAAAGACAGTAAACATTAAAGGAAACTGCAATTCGTATAAATCTTGGAAGCAAATAAACAAATACTAATTCATTTCCCCAAAATATCTGTCATTTCAATATCCATGAAATCTTTAACAATTTAGCATGCGCATACGGGATAAGGACAACCGGCCTGAGCCATCATAATAATCATATATGTGCACTGCTTAGGGTCGAATGGACCGAACCATAATGATTCTCTCAATACGCTGTGGCGTACTGCCCGCTCCCATGAGAGTGGGGGAAATAACACTCCGCTCGCATAATGTAAATTGCGAAGCGGTCACATGCACACACAATATTCTTCATAATTTACTTTCCAGCGAACAATTCCTTCAAATTATCAAATTCCATGATCTCAGGGAACAAGCTACATATAACATGAATTCATGAAGCATATAATTCATTTCGAGGAAATACACAAGGCATGACGTGGTCCTAACTACCCGGACATAACATCAATAGCCGCTACGTACGGACTCTCGTCACTTTGTACGTACGTAGCCCCCACAAACATTAACACATAGCATTTAGATCGCCTATGGTGACAATTCCCTCTTACAGGGTTAGAAAGGAGACTCACCTCGTGTCGAACCTACTTTCCGAGTCAAGAATGCGCCCGGAACTCCAAACTCGTCTCCCAAGGACTCGAAACTAGCCACAAGTTACTTGATTATATCAATAAATGCTAAATGAATCATTCTAATGCATGGAAGTGAGTTTTCCTAATGTTTTTCCCCAAAAAATAAAAAATGAACCCGGGCCCGCTCGGTCAAGACCCGAAATTCGGACCGAAACCCGATTACCTATTCGCCCCCGAGCCCGGATATATAAATGGCTTTGGAATCCGACCTTAATTTGAGGTCTAAATCCCCAAAATTTCAATATTCTTAGGTTTTACCCAAAATTCCCAATTCCACCATGAAAACCCTAGATTCTAGGATGAAATCTTGTAAAAAGAAGTTAAGGAGTAAAGAAAATGAGTTAGAAATCACTTACCTACGTTTTAGAGAAGAAAGTGTGCTTGGAAAATCGCCTCTTATGTTTTGGGTCTTGAAAAATGAAGAAAATGTTGAAAGTCTCACTTATTTATACCCCTCTCAGGACCCCCCAATGTTGACCGCGCACAACTACCGTGGCCGTGAAGGCCTCTCCTCCACGGACCGCGCTAAGGCGACCGTGAACCGCGAAGGCCCTTCCACCGCGGACCGCGCGAAGGCGACCGCGGCCACGAGGGCTCCCACCACAGACCGCGAAAGAGGGACTGCGGACCGCACTGGCGGGTTCAGAGATTTGAAATTCTCTAGACCTGCAACAGCTGTGATCTATGCCTAACGCACACCGAGACCTACCCGAAACTCACTTGAGCCCTCGGAACTCCAAACCAAAAATGCACACTACCTCTAAAACATCCTACGGACTTATTCGTGTAATAAAATCACCAAAATAACATAGTAAACATCGAATTAAACCTCAAAATCAATGAAATTTTCTCACAACTTCTTTAAACCTCAACTTTGGCATTTTAGGTCCGAATCACGTCAAATGAGATCCGTTTCTTACCAAATTTCACAGACATAACAAATATAATACATAGGACTTGTACCGAGCTCCGGAACCATAATACGGGCACAATACCACATGTTTCACAGAGAAGGTCATTTTCAAATACATTTATATTTTTCAGAAAACAATTTTCCTCAAAAATTTATTTCTCGAACTTTGGACCTCGGAATTCGATTCCGGGCATACGTCCAAGTCCCATATTTTCCTACGGACCTTCTGGGACCGTCAAATCATAGGTACGGGTCCGTTTACAAAAAATATTGACCAAAGTCAACTTTACTAAATTTAAAGTACAAAAACATCATTTTTATTAGTTCTTCTCATAACGGCTTCCCGGCTACACGCCCGGTCTGCGCACGCAAATGGAGGTGAGATAGAAGGAGGTTCTCGTGACCTCGAAACACAAATTTGGATAAACATACGCATGATGACCTTTTGGGTCATCATAATCTCCACCTCTAAAACAAACGTTCGTCCACGAACGAACATAGAAAGATACCTGAATCGGGGAAAAGATGGGGATATCGGCCCCGCATATCGGACTCGGACTCCCAAGTCGCCTCCTTGACTGGCTGGCCCCTCCACTGGACCTTCACAGCAGAAACTCTCTTGGACCTCAACTGGCGATCCTGGTTGTCAATAATAGCAACTAGCTCCTCCTCGTAGCCCCAATCTCTCATCCAACTGAATAGCACTGAAATCAACCACGTGAGAGAAGTCCGTATGGTATCTCCGGAGCATGGACACATGAAAGACTGGATGAACTCCTTATAAATTGGGAGGTAAAGAAAGCTCATAAGCAACCTCACCAACTCACCTCAACACCTCGAAAGGACCTATGAACCTTGGGCTCAGCTTGCCCTTCTTCCCGAACCTCATAATACCCTTCATCGGCGAGATTTTCAACAGGACCTTATCTCCCTCCATAAATGATACATCACGCGCCTTCTGATCCGCGTAACTATTCTGTCTGGACAGCACTGTGCGGAGCCTCTCCTGAATCAACTTCACTTTCTCCAAAGCATCCTTCACCAGGTCGGTGCCAGACAACTTAGCCTCGCCAGGCTCAAACCACCCGATAGGAGAATGACATCGCCGACCATACAAAGCCTCAAATGGGGCTATCTCGATGCTGGATTGGTAACTATTATTGTAAGCAAACTCGGCCAAAGGCAAGAACTGGTCCCACTGACCTCCAAAATCAATCACACATGCCCTGAGCATGTCCTCCAATATCTGAACTGTCCGCTCCGACTGACCCTCAGTTTGAGGGTGAAATGTTGTGTTAAGTTCTATCTGGGTGCCCAACTCACTATGCAATGCTCCCCAGAAGTGCGAGGTGAACTGAGGATCTTGATCCGATATAATGGACATCGTCCCACCTTGCAACCAGACTATCTCCCGAATGTGGATCTGGGCTAACCTCTCAGAAGTATAAGTAGTAGCCATTGGAATGAAATACGCCAATTTGGTCAATCTATCCACAATGACCCAACCCGCGTTAACCTTGCCTCTGGTGCTCATACTTGACCAGTTGGAAATTAAGACATCTAGCCACATGCCCCACTATGTCCTTCTTCGTCTGCCTCCACCAGTAATGCCGCTTCAAATCACGATACATTTTCGTAGCACCAGGATGAACAGAATAGCGAAAAACTGTGTGCCTCTTCTAGAATCCTCACCCTCAGGCCATCAACACTAGGAACACATAAATGACCTTGAAGTCTCAGAACACCATCCTTGCCAATAGTAACCTCCTTGGCACCACCCTGAACTACTGTCTCCCAAAGCTCTGCTAAGCACGGATCATTGAACTATCGGGCCCTAATCTCTCCCAATAACAAATACTGAGCAACCACATGTGCAAGAACTCGTCAAGGCTCTGAAAGGTCTAATCTCACCAGGCGATTAGCCAAGGACTGAATGTCCAAGGCTAGAGGTCTCTCCTTTGCTGCAATATAAGCCAAACTACCCATACTCTATGCCTTCCTGCTCAAAGCATCTGCTACCACATTTGCCTTGCCCGGATGACAAAGAATGGTGATATCATAATCCTTCAATAACTCAAGCCACCTACGATGCCTCAAATTAAGATCCCTCTGCTTGCACAAGTGCTGCAAGCTGTGGTGGTCTGTATAAACCTCACTAGACACCCCATACAAATAATTCCTCCAAATCTTAAGACATTTCTGGGTTTGACCTTTCGTCCCTTAGTCTCACTATGTTCAACTAAGCCACTTCGTCCCTAGACTCGGATTTTCACGCCTTTCAAAACCTCAAAGGCGCAATCCAGTCATGAACAATCGCCGCCACCTCCAAATCGTGCACATGGTAATTCTTCTCATGAACCTTCAGCTGGCGCGAAGCATAAGCAATAACTCTCCCTTCCTGCATTAACACACATCCCAAACCAACACGTGAAGCGTCGCAATACACCGTATACATCCCAGAATCGGAAGGCAATATCAGAACTGGTGCTGAGGTCAATGCTGTCTTGAGCTTCTGAAAGCGCGCCTCACACTCGTCGGACCATCGGAACGGGGCACTCTTCTGAGTCAATCTAGTCAATGGAGCTGCAATAAAAGAGAACCCCTCCATAAATCGGCGGTAATAACCTGCTAGGCCCAAGAAGCTCCTGATCTTTGTAGCTGAAGTAGGACGTGGCCAACTCTGAACTGCCTCAACCTTCTTAGGATCAACCTTGATACCCTCTTCGGATACCACATGTCCCAAGAATGCCACAGAATCCAACCAGAACTCATACTTGGAGAACTTAGCATATAGCTTCTGTTCTCGCAAAGTCTGGAGCACAACTCTCAAATGCTGCTCGTGCTCCCCCAGGCTACGTGAGTAAATCAGAATGTCATCAATGAAGACAATGACAAAAGAATCAATATACGGCATGAACACCCTATTCATCAAGTCCATGAATGTTGTTGGTGCATTAGTCAAGCCAAAGGACATCACCAGGAACTCATAATGGCCATATCTCATATCGGGACATCCGAGTCCCGAATCTTCAGCTGATGATAACCCGATCTCAGATCAATCTTAGAAAACACCCGAGCACTCTGCAACTGGTCAAACAAATCATTGATGCGCAGCAAAGGATACTTGTTCTTAATTGTGACCTTGTTCAACTGGCGGTAATCAATACACATCCGCATAGACCCATCCTTCTTCTTCACGAATAGAACTGAAGCACCCCATGGCGATACACTTGGTCTGATAAACCCGTAGCCAACAACTCCTCAAGCTACTCCTTCAACTCTTTCAAATCCTTCGGAGCCATACGGTACGGGGGAATGGAAATAGGCTGAGTGCCTGGAGCTACATCAATACAAAAATCAATATCACGATCCGGGGGCATGCCCGGGAGGTCTGAAGGAAATACATTAGCAAAATCTCAAACCACTGGCACTGAATCAATCGTCGGAGACTCGATGGTGGTGTCCCGCACATAAGCAAGATACACCAGACAACCCTTCCCGACCATGTGTCGAGCCTTCAGGAATGAAATAACCCGGCTGGCTGCACTAACTGAGGAACCTCTCCACTCCAGCCTAGGAGACTCGGGCATGGCCAAAGTAGCTGTCTTGGCATGGAAATCTAGCACGGTATGATAAGGATATAGCCAATCCATTCCTAAAATAACCTCGAAATGAACCATGTCGAGCAATAGAAGGTCCGGTCTGGTCTCGAACCCACAGAATATGATCACACAAGACCGATAGACCTGTCCACCACTACAGAATCACCCACATGAGTGGACACATATATAGGAGAACCCAAGGACTCACGAGGAACATCCAAAAAATGAGCAAATAAGGCTGAAACATATGAATAGGTGGATCCTGGATCAAATAACACCGATGCCTATCTACCACAAACTGAAATAATACATGTGATCACGGCGTCTGAGGCCACTGCATCTGATCTGGCCGGAATAGCATATAATCTAGCTGGAGCACCGAAAGACTGAGCTCCGCAAGAGTGAACAGGAGCGGACCGACCTCCCCCTGACTGGCCTCCACCTCTAGGACGAACCATGCCGCCCTATCCTCCACCTCTAGGTGGTCGGATTGCTGGTGCTGGACCCATAGGCTGATAACCCTGCTACACTGCCTTGCCCCGAAGCCTGGGACAATGCCTCTTCATATGACCTGGATCCCCACACTCATAACAACCTCCAGGTATCATAGCATGTTGCCCCGAAGAATAACCCTGAATGGTTGGAGGGCGCTATGTAGTCTCTAGCATAGCACTAAAGTAAGGACTGGAGGATCCCTGATGACTAGGATAACCACCGGGTGAACTCTTAATAGTTGGAGGGCGGTAGGAACGCTCTAGCATGGCGCTGAACTGAGGCCTCGGTGGAACACCTTGGGGAGGTGGTGGGGGTGCTGAATATGGAGGAATGTTGGGCTGACCTCTACCAAACTGACCTCTGCCCCTAACCGGGTCACCTCTGAAATCTCCGGAGAATCTAGCCCTCTTATCCTGCTGCCTCTACTCCCTGCTCCTTGTCCGATAACCCTCGATCCTGCGAGCAATCTCCACCACAAGCTGATAAGGAGTCCCCATCTCCACCTCTCGGGCCAAGTTGGCCCTAATACCTGGATGCAACCCCGCTACAAATCTCATCACTCTCTCAGCATCAGTAGGTAGTATCATGAGCGCATGACGAGACAACTCTAAAAATCTAGCCTCATAATTTGTCACTGACATATGTCCCTGCTCTAGCTGCTCAAACTGATACCGCAGCTCTTCCCTCTCAGAGGGTGGGATATATCTGTCTAGAAATAGTTGAGTGAACTGCCCCCAAGTGATAGGAGGAGAATATGTCGGCCTGTTGTGGATATAAGACTGCCACCATCTGCGAGCTCTGCCCTCCAACTGAAAGGTAGTGAAGTGCACCCCATGGGACTCTAATATCCTCATGTTGTGCAGTATGTCCCTGCACCTGTCAATAAAATCCTGGGCATCCTCGCCTTGCTCACCCCTGAATACTGGAGGGTGTAATCTAGTCCACCTGTCCAATAATTTATGCGGATCGCATCCGCAGCCGATCTGGACTCAGGTGCTGCTGCTACAGGATGGACCCCACCCACGGGCAGTATACCCCGGGTACGATGTACTGTTGCTGCCTGACCTGCTACCTGGGCGGTAGGGGTCTGGGCTCCCCCTCCCGCCTGAGATGTGGCAGGATCTGCTGGAAATAAGCCAGCCTGGGACATAGTGTCCATAAACCGCATCATACGGCCCATGACCTCCTGGAAGCCTGGCGCCGTCATAAAGTCCACTGGAGCAGGATCTGCTGGGGGAACCTCGTCCTGCTCCTCTACGATGGGGTCCTCCTCTGGTGGTGCAACTGGAATAGCTCTAAGACGCCCCCGTCCCCTACCTTGGGCTGGTGCCCTCCCCCGGCCTCTGCCACGGCCTCAGACGGCGGGGGTAGCGGCATCTCCCAGGTTTGGAACGTCAATCGCGCGCGTCCTCACCATCTGTGAGAGAATAGAAGAGTGAGATTTAGTATACCATCGACTGCACGATAGAATATGAATAAAGAGAAGTTTCCTAACACCCTATAGCCTCCTAAAGATAAATACAGACGTCTCCGTACCGATCCGCAAGACTCTACTGGGTTTGCCCGTGACTCGTGAGACCTACATGAACCTAGAGTTCTGATACCATGTTGTCACGACCCAAAATCCTAACCCAGGTCGTGATGGCGCCCAACACCGGGGTCAGGCAAGCCAACACTTAATTTACTAAGGATTTTCCCTTATTTAATTAAACATTCCAACACGTGCTAAGTTTTTAAAGCTTAAAACATTAATTGAACAGGGTAATTAGCCAATTTAACCAAAAGCAGACATATGGTGGCGTGAGCCAAAATATATACAGACCCGTAAACCATAATATCTACCACGTGTGTGCAAGAAACTAGTGTCACAAATCCTACGTGCATACTAACAGAATATACAAAAGATACAATATAACTGTCCCACTATCTGGAAGAAATAGACGGGAAATAACAAAAGAAACTCCATGGTGCTGCCGAGGATCATCAGGAGAAGCAGCTCACTGTGAAGTCAGGTCCAATCTATACTCAGAATCGAGCTCCGGTCTGATAACCAGATGCACCCGCCTCAGAACCTGTACATTTAATTATAGAAGCGTAGCATGAGTACATAATAAATGTGTACCCAGTGAGTATCCCGTCTAATCTCGAAGAAGTAGTGACGAGAGGTCGACTTGACACTCACTAAGGCCCAACAATATAAATTAGCAAGGTATGATAACTACAATAGGCATATGAGGATGATAAAGACAATAAACATTAAAGGTAACTTCAATTCGAATAAATCTTGGAATCAAATAAACAATTACTACTTCATTTTCCCCCAAATATTTGTCATTTCAATATCTATGAAATATTTAACAATTTAGCATGCGCATACGGGATAAGGACAATCGGCCTGAGCCATCATAATAATCATATATGTACACTGTTGAGGGTCAAACGGACCGAACCATAATGTATCTTTCGATCCGCCGTGGCCTACGGCCCACTCCCATGAGAGTGGGGGAAATAACACTCCGCTCGGAGAATGTAAATTGCGAAGCGGTCACATGCACACACAATATTCTTCATAATTTACTTTCCAGCGAACAATTCCTTCAAATTATCAAATTCCATGATCTCAGGGAACAAGCTACATATAACATGAATTCATGAGGCATATAATTCATTTTGAGGAAATACACAAGGCATGGCGTGGTCCTAACTACCCGGACATAACAATAATAGCCGCTACATACGGACTCTCGTCACTTTGTACGTACGTAGCCCCCACAAACATTAACACATATTATTTAGATCACCTATGGGGACAATTCCCTCTTACAAGGTTAGAAAGGAGACTCACCTCGTGTCGAACCTACTTTCCGGGTCAAGAATGCGCCTGGAACTCCAAACTCGTCTCCCAAGGACTCAAAACTAGCCACAAGTTACTTGATTATATCAATAAATGCTAAATGAATCATTTTTAATGCATGAAAGTGAGTTTTCCTAAAGTTTTTCCCCAAAACGTTAAAAATCGAACCCGGGCCTGCTCGGTCCAAACCCGAAATTCGGACCGAAACCTGATTACCCATTCTCCCCCGAGCCCGGATATATAAATGGCTTTGGAATCCGACCTCAATTTGAGGTCTAAATCCCCAAAATTTTAATATTCTTAGGTTTTACCCAAAATTCCCAATTCCACCATGAAAACCCTAGATTCTAGGATGAAATCTTGTAAAAAGAAGTTAAGAAGTGAAGAAAATGAGTTAAAAATCACTTACCTACGTTTTGGAGAAGAAAGTGTGCTTGGAAAATCGCCTCTTATGTTTTGGGTCTTGAAAAATGAAGAAAATACTGAAAGTCTCACTTATTTATACCCCTCTCAGGACCCCCCACCGCGGACCACGCTCAACGACCGCAGCCGCGAAGGCCTCTCCACCGCGGACCGCGCTAAGGCGACCGCGGACCGCACTGGCGGGTTCAGAGATTTGAAATTCTCTGAACCTGCAACAGTTGTGATCTATGCCTAACGCACCCTGAGACCTACCCGAAACTCACCCGAGCCCTCGGAACTCCAAACCAAAAATGCACACAACCTCGAAAACATCCTACTGACTTATTCGTGTAATATCACCAAAATAACATAGTAAACATCGAATTAAACCTCAAAATCAATGAAATTTTCTCACAACTTCTTTAAACCTCAACTTTGGCATTTTAGGTCCGAATCACGTCAAATGAATTCCGTTTCTTACCAAATTTTACAGACATAACAAATATAATATATAGGAACTGTACCGGGCTCCGGAACCATAATACGGGCCCGATACCACAAGTTTCACATCGAAGGTCATTTTCAAAAACCTTTACATTTTTCAAAAAATAAGTTTCTTCAAAAATTCATTTCTCGAACTTGGGACCTCGGAATTCGATTCCGGGCATACGCCCAAGTCTCATATTTTTCTACGGACCTTCTGGGTTCGTTAAATCACAGGTCCGGGTCCGTTTATAAAAAATGTTGACCAAAGTCAACTTTACTAAATTTAAAGTACAAAAACATCATTTTCATTAGTTTTTCTCATAACGGCTTCTCGGCTACACGCCTGAGCTGTGCACACAAATCGAGGTGACATAGAAGGAGGTTCTCGTGACCTCGGAACACAGATTTTGCTAAACATACGCGGGATGACCTTTTGGGTCATCACAATACATGTTTATGGAAACAATGCCAAAGCAGAAATATACCAGAAAGCGTGTACTATACCTGGTTGGAAAGGAACAACAAAATCCTTCAACAAAGAACCAGACCACATCAGCTATAGTGAGTTAGATCATTCAACACATACATTGCAAAGGAAGAATGAGGAAGAAATTGGCACCACTCTTGAAACAACTTGATTTTATATATATATATATATATATATATATGTGTGTGTGTGTGTGTGTGTGTGTGTTGGGTTTTAAGTTATTAATGCTTAAAATAGAGTGAATGGGAAATGGAGGGGAAAATGAAATATTTGAATAATATTTGCGTTTCCCTCCTTGTTTGTCCCATATGGGAAGAGGAAAAGACTTTTGATGGGTATATAAGCAATTGCTCTTCTTCTAGCTCATATAGAGTTGAGAAGAAGGCAAGCCTCGCGTCGTCGTCGTCGCTCGCTCGGCTCGGCCGCGGCTTCGGCTTCGGATTCGGATTCAGATTTGGTCAAATGATCGATTGATTAATTTTTGGACCAAATTTATTTGTTAATAGTAAATATTAATAAAATGTTGTTAAATATTTTTTTTAATAACAAAATATTAATAGTAAAATAAATATTAATATTAAATCCAATTCAGTTATCCAATTTTTCAGTTTTCTATTTTTGTAATAGAAAATTAACTACCCTCTTCAATTTTCCCTCTTTATTGTTGAGTAAATAGCCAATTATGTCATGGCATTTATTCTATGGCCGTTTTGCAAAAATAGCCATTCTGAAGAGTTGCACCTCTTTAGATTTTAGCCCGACTTTGGCTATAAATATAAGTCCATTCTCTCTGATTTTTCATACGAATTTTCTGAGTTCTTTTCCTTTCTTCTGCATATTTTAACTTCAAAGAAAGCAACAGTAAGTGTGATTTGCTACCGAACTTTGTGTTCGCTGAAACACTGGGTTTGAAGTACCGCTACACCAGTGTGTAATTCGTTCTATCCTGGGAGGAAATAATCCATAACCTTGGGTACTAGGAGGGGATTAAATTCCTTAAGGAAACACTATGAATTCAGTGGGCTCGATTTTTCTTTTTATTTCGTTTACATTTCTGTTTATGTTATTTTATTTTTCTCTAGAATTGTTTTACAAATACAGTTGATAACAAGCTTAAAGAATTTAACATATTTTCTGTATTTGTATTATACTCACTGTTTCTGGAGAATAAAATCTTTGTGGTTTTCTACTCTATTGGAGATTAAACTCTACGTGATTTGAACGTTTGTGTCATTCTTTTACCGAAATGACGAATGACAGCGGAAACCAAGTTGTTTTGATGGTAACTGCCAATGCCTCAACGAGCCGAACAACACCAACAACATTGGCACCGACGGAGAAACCCGGAATTTTTTTTGGGATTGACTTCAAGCGCTGGCAGCAAAAGATGTTCTTCTACTTGACTACTCTAAGTCTCCAGAAGTTCATCAAGGAAGATGTTCCTGTGTTGTCCGATGAAACTCCAGAGATTGAACGCTTTCTCGTGATTGAGGCGTGGAAGCATTCAGATTTTTTGTGCAATAATTATATTCTAAGCGGGCCGGTGGATGCTTTGTATAACGTCTACAATGGCGTGGAAATATCAAAAGAACTGTGGATTGCGCTTGAAAAAAAATATAAAACTGAAGATGCCAGGTTGAAGAAGTTCGTTGCTGCAAAGTTTTTGGACTACAAAACGGTAGATAACAAGTCTGTTATTACCCAAATCTAATGATTTCTCAGCGAATTACTTCATAAATAAAATGCTAAACAAATAAATAAATCGAGCCACGAACTAAATATGTATATAACTCTAAGACTACCCCAGGGTCTGGTGTCACAATTCACGAACTTCTAAGAATACTACAAATAATGGGCTGAAAGAAATAATATATCTGTTTTGAGTAAAATAAAACAGTCTCTATAAAACTAGGAGAAGACTCCAGGAATCTGCGGACGCCGGCAGATATACCTCGTGTATCCAAATGATGAATGACCGCTACTAAAGTCTCTAATGTTGGCCGGTACCTGGATCTGCACAAAAACGTGCAGAGTGTAGTATCAGTACAACCGACCTCATGTACTGAGTAAATGTCGAGCCTAACCTCAATGAAGTAGTGACGAGGCTACATCGGGGCATTAACAATATAACCTGTGAACAATATAAAATAAAGCAAAAAGGAAATTCTAAAATAAATAAACAATAATTGTAGCAACAATTTAAAATAACTCAGCCACCTTTTTCATGTCTCAGCTATAACCAATTCTCACGTAAGTTTCTAATTTTCCAAACTTGGACTTTAAAATAAAAGTAGTGCAAAATATGAAAAATAGTAAAGTAAAACCAGTAAGTTCTCAAATCTTTGTTTTTGGAAATCAGTAAAATATAAGTGTCCTCCCTTATTGCTCCTTGTTGCGGTGTGCAACCCGCTCCCACCTGTCCACCCTTATTGTTCCTCCCTATATATATATCACCCTTATTACTCCTGTTGTGGCATGAAACCCATCCCACCTGTCCACCCTTATAACTCCTTGTTGTGGCGTGCGACCCGCTCCCACCAGACATATCATATCAGTTTATTTATGAAAACTCTCACAATTCATGCCATGTCTTTCACAACATTTTTGTCTCAACAAATATAAACAAGAAACTGTATTTTCTCATAAACTTCATCAATATCATCTCAAAATGAAACCAACAAGAATCTACATATCTCGTAAAACAATGTCAACCCGCTCAACCTTTATATACCACAATGAAACCAAGGAAACAACCAACACTTTCCAACATAATTAAAACAAGACTTGACAACAAGTTAACAAAGCCAAATAGTCATATAAACATCATTGAGCATCAAACAATTTAAGCCATGAGTCAAATAAATTGGAAACGGGGAAGGGATCATGTTTAACAGACCATTTAGTGGTGCATAGGTACTCATCACCTCACCTATACACCACACACATACAAATTAACATAGCAATTAAGTTGGGGATTCCTATTCCTTCAAGTCAAGGTTAAACCAAGCACTTACCTCAAATTCGCGGGCCCCTCACTGCTCAATTACAATTTTTCCTTTAGAATCTTGCTCTAACCCGCTTGAATATAATCATAATTAGCTTAATATCATTAATTAATGCTAAAGGAACTAACTTTACTGAAAGTTATAATTTTTCCTAAGTTTTCTAAAAAAAAAGTTAAAACCCGACCCCGGGCCCGCTTGGTCCAAACTCGGGGTTCGGATCAAATTACGTTTACCCATTCACCCCCGAGCCCGAATATGTAATTAGTTTCAAAATCTGACCTCAATTCGAGTTAAAGATTCAATTTTTACAAAATTCCCTAATATTACCCAAACCCTCAATTTTTACCATGAAAAATCTTGATTTTTGATTTAAAAGTGATGAAAAACATTGGGTAATTGAAAGAGTAGAGTTTAGAATTGATTACCAACACTTTGGGGATGAACTTTGATGAATAAAATCGTCTTTAGGGTTGGGTAGTTCGAAAAATATGAAGAAAAAGGTTCTGCCCGTTTTAAAAATTAAAAATTTATATGCCTGGGCAGGCCTTCATCGCGTTCGCGTGGCCCTGCCCGCGTTCGCATAGGGTCAGGCCCGTTGGCCTTCGTGTTCGCACCGGATGGGACGCGTTGGCATAGCTTTAGGGACTGGGGCCTTCGCGTTCGCGGTCACTAGGCCGCGTTTGCACAGTGTAAGACAAGTCTCCTCCCCCAAGCCCAATAACACATCGCGATCGCGGAGGGGAGGGTGCGTTCGCATAGAACAAAAACGACCCCCAGCTATTTTACTCTACGCGTTCGCGACTGGGTAACGACTGGGCACCAGAAAACAACAAAAACCAGCAAATGTTTTTAAGTGTAAAACACCCCGTGGCTTATCCAAAACTCACCCGAGCCCTCAGGGCTCTAAACCAAACATGCACTCAAGTCTAAAAACATCATACGGACTTGCTCGTGCGATCAAATCATGAAAATAACATGTAAAACTATGAATTAAACCTCAAAACTCATCATTTTTTCTCAAGAACACTCAAAGTTCACTATTTCTCAACCGGACGTCCAAATCACGTCAAATAAACTCCAATTCTTACCAAATTTCACATATAGTATTCAAATACTATAACAAATCTGTACCGGCTCCGAAACCAAAATACGGGCCCGATACCAATGGTTTCAAACATTAATTCTTTTTTTTATTTCATTAATAATTCAACAAAATAATTTCCTTCAAAAATTAATTTCTAAGGCTTGGGGCCTCGAAATCCAATTCCGGGGCATACGCTAAAGTCTCATATTCTACTGCGGACCTCCCGGGATCGTCGAAACACAGATCCGGGTCCGTTTACTCAAAATGTTGGCTCAAGTCAACTAAAACCAAACTTTAATTCTAAATATTATTATTTCTTATATTTTCACATAAAAGCTTTCCGGTTTCTTGTCCGGACTGCGCACACAAATTGAGGTAGTTAAAATTAATTTTTTATGGCTAATAAGCCTAGAATGGAGTGTAAATTCATAAAATGACCCCCTTGGGCCATCACAAATATACTAGCTAGAAAAAATAAACAATAAATTCGAACTTTTTTGTGTAAAAATCCCTTAATTTTTCAGGTTTTGCAAAGTGTCTGATTTGACTCAACTTATAAATTCCGTTCTTCAGTTTAATTTTTCGGGTTCTTTGTACGCTCACAAAGTTTCGAACCATTAACAAGTGCAAGGAGCCTCCATAATATTAGTGGCCTAAAGGCATATTTTTAATAAGAGGCCTTATACTTTTTTATTAGTACGTATACACACAATATGCAAAACAATTAATCTTGGCATTTTTTTCATACTTATTGTTTGTAATATATATTCTTAAATGATATAACGTCTTTAACTTCACGTAATAATATTATTATTCATATTAGAAACGGATAGTTTGAATGAATGAGATATTAGACATATATTTGCAATATGTTATTTTTGATATTTTTATAAAAAATATATTTACTAATATGAAGATTTAAGTAGTTTAATCAAAGTTCTAAAATTATTTTTATTGTTAAAGAGTAGACACCTTTCTTTCCTTTTTACAATTTTTTTTGTACTTTTTTATTTTTTTCTACAAATATTGATATTGTCTAATTTGAAATAAAATTATAAAATTCATTATTCAAACTTTGGGGGACCTAAATCAAGGCTTTGTTAGTCACTTGCTAGAGTAAAAATAGCACGGGCTAGCCAGTTTTCGGACTGGTCATTCAAAAATAGCTAGTGTTTGCCAAATCATTGAAAATAACCACTATTTTGCTGCAACAGAGATCGGTCCAGCATAATATACTGGAGTTCGGTGCACCTGTGTATGAACTTCCAACACATTATGCTGGAACTCCAGCACGCCAAAAATTCCGGCATAATATATAGGAGATTCGAGAACCTGTGTATGAACTTCCAGCATATTATACTGGACCGATATACTTTGCTGGAACTCCAGTATATCATGCTGGAGTTCTAGTATACTTATGCTGGAACTCCATTATATTATGCTGGAGTTCCAGTATATTATACTGGAGTTCCAATATACTTATGATGGAACTCCAGTATAATATACTGAAGTATTTTCCAGATTTTGAACAGTGTTTTCATTCAGATTTATTTTACATGAAAAGTGGCTAAAATTCGATTACTTTTGAGAGTGTGGCTATTTTTGAATGACCACTTGTAAATTTGGCTATTTTTGAATTTCTACCATTACTAGAGCCACTTGTCCACCCCTAACATTCTCAATCAAATTTATAGAGTCTCAATTAAAATAAGGCAACAATGACAAGATTATTAAAGGCAGGAAGCGTGTCATTCAATTACCAAACGTGAATGAAGTTGGTTTAACAATACGTTCATGGTGGGGCAGTAGTCTGTAATAATTGTTGATCGTCAATGATGTGCGGCTCAACAAAACTGGTGGCCTAAAATCAAAGTATATTATAAAGACCTTGATACATCTTTTACAAAATCCATATAATATTGATCCACAAAAAAACCTACATCATTTTAATAGTGGTGAAAGTGCAACTCATGATGCGCACGTCATATGGTATTGAATTATTTCCTTAAGCGAAAAGGGTAAAAGATAGAGCCCACTATCCATCATATTTTGAACCTTGTGACATTTGTCACACAGATTTCTTAGTTAAAAAAGATGAGACACAAATAAACTTGCTTTTGGTGTGTGGATCAATCAAATGTGACAAAAAGAAATAGTTAATTTAGAGAATTTGAGTTAAAATTAGAAAATAAAAAATTATGAGAACCATGAAAAAAGACTATACATAAAGGAAAGAAAAAAATTGATGAGAGATAAATATATTAGTGAGAAAAGTTTATCCAATTAACTCACTCAATATTATGTCTACCAAATGTTAAAAATTATTAAAATTTGAAATCTTTTATTAATAATTACATAAATATAAATTATGGGTATATATTATATAATAATATAGTAGTGCTTTCTTATTTTTGGGGCGTTAATTATTTGCCTTACCCTAGACCCGCCCTGAACAAGTGTTTTTGGAGCAAATCTTCAGGCATGCCTTCAATGAGTGCTCATAATTTTTCAAGAAACAGTAATGTCCATCACCCTAACCAAACAAAAGGGGATTTTTTTGCCAGGTTTTTTACTTTTTAGCGTACCCCATTTGTCTAATTTACTTTTATCCCTTCGTTGTTCAATCCCTGAAGCTAAAAAACGCTATATTTTTGTTCAAAGGTTTGATCTTTCTTGTGCGAAATTTTTGCAGGAAGCAAAAGATTGAGCAACAGAGAAAAAATTTACCAATTGCTGCAGGTATTGTTTTTGTTGTTTAATTTGAACCCCTTATTCTAATGTCTGCTCTCTATCTTTATTTTAACCTTGTTCTGATTATTCCAATGTGAGTTGCTTCTTAGTTTACTGATTCCTTTACAAATAAAAAATTTATTAAAAAAAAAAGGGTAGCCGGTGCAGTAAGCTGGCGCTATGTGCGTGGTCCGGAAAGGGCTGGACCACAAGGTCTATTGTAAGCAGCCTTACCTTGCATTTCTGTAAGAGGTTGTTTCCTCCGCTTGAACCTGTGACCTTTTGGCTGACACGAGTTGTGCTTAAGTGGAGAAGCGAGGATTCATATATTGACCCCAACTTGTTTGGAATTCTTTTATAAATGAGTTTTCGTTGGAAATTGGCATTTTTAATTCAAGGAGTATATGGTCTGTGGGAAATTAAATTTTTCTGGTGGTTACAGCTGTTTTTTTGTCTAAAAAATATAGGGTGCTGTGGTTGTTCAGTAAAAAAAAGGGATGTATGCTGTGTGTCATTCGTTACTTGAGAAGACAGTGCCTGCATTATTTTTCATTCTAATCCTATTTCTGTTTTATTTAGTTTTCGTCCGTTCTGGATTTTGGTTTGCTGAATTCTGTAGTTTTTCATCTTACATGTGATATTTTATTGACTCTAGTTGAAAGGAGACTAGTGGAGGAGGTGAGGAACAATGACACTTTGATAATTGTTGGAGAAACTGGAAGTGGAAAGACAACTCGTAAGTACTTTGCTACACGTCCTCTTGGCCTGAGTGACATGCATTTGAAGCAGAATCACTTGCTTTGCACTACTTTAAATAATACTTCAACGGAGGTGGTCATTTATGATGTTTCATAGTGTAGTTCTAACCTTCTTGTGTACACGTATTTGCATCTTTCTTCTTTATCAGTGTATTTGTGCGTTGGGTTATGTGTGTTTTATTAGTCTTTACTGAGGTGTATAAGGCGTCTTTCTGTGTGTTTGTGCAAGTCAAGNAACCAAGAACCAACCCTTTACATCGATAGCTGCAATACCGGAGGAGATGGAAAAAGGTACCCCGTTAGAATCTGAGTTAAATACTGTGAGAAAACACGGGAGAAAATAATATCTTATTATTTACAATGATACAATGAGCCCTATATATATATAGATAATACATGTCCTACTCCTAGTACACATAGGATTAGGGTTAGTGTTATTTACTCCTATTTGACTACTTAACTAACACTCCCCCTCAAGCTGGTGCATACAAATCAAATGTACCGAGCTTGTTACATATATAACTAATACGAGGGCCACTGAGGGACTTGGTGAATATATCAGCAAGCTGATCATTCGACTTCACAAATCTTGTAGCAATATCTCCTGAGAGTATCTTTTCTCTGATGAAGTGACAATCAATCTCAATGTGTTTAGTCCTCTCATGGAACACCGGATTTGATGCAATATGAAGAGCAGCTTGATTATCGCACACAAGTTCCATCTGGCTGATGTCTCCAAATTTTAACTCCTTGAGCAATTGTTTGATCCAAATTAGCTCACATGTTGCCATAGCCATTGCTCGATATTCTGCTTCTGCACTAGATCGAGCAACTACATTTTGTTTCTTGCTCTTCCAAGACACGAAATTGCCTCCTACTAAAACGCAATATCCAGACGTAGAACGTCTGTCAGAAGGTGATCTTGCCCAATCAGCATCTGAGTAACCAACGATCTGTTCATGACCTCGATCCTCAAACAATAACCCTTTGCCTGGAGCGGATTTTATATACCGGAGAATGCGGACAACTGCATCCCAGTGGCTATCACACGGAGAATCCATAAACTGACATACAACACTCACTGGAAAGGAAATGTCAGGTCTGGTCATTGTGAGATAATTTAGTTTACCAACCAGTCGCCTATATCTTGCAGGATCGTTAAGTGGCTCCCCCTGTCCTGGCAGAAGTTTAGAATTCGGATCCATCGGAGTGTCAATCGGTCTACAACCTATCATTCCTGTCTCCTCAAGAATGTCTAAGGCATACTTCCGTTGTGATATCGCAATACCTGAGCTAGACTGAGCGACCTCAATACCTAAAAAATACTTTAGTTAGCTAAGGTC
>ML270951.1:0-21302 GCA_005239495.1 Nicotiana undulata | reverse complement strand
ACGATAAATGATTTTGGCCCGAGGGGCAGTTTTATGAAAGATTTTACTGAGTTTTCAAACTATGATTTAGTTCGTTTTCACACTAGTTTTACAGAGAATTTTACTGAGATATACTGATATTGCACTAGTTTCGAAGGTTTTTCTGAAAACTGATTACGAACTCATTATTTGATGAATGTCACGTGGTGACTTGGTGTTTTACTGGTTTGTGGAATTGTGTACATGTTCTGTGTGTTTATATTACTCAGACTGTGATTTATTTTCATTACTACTGAGTTGGCGTACTCATAAAGACTCCCTGTGCCTCTGTGCACAAATCCAGGTACTAGTTCGCAGCAGTAGCTGACGCAGTTGATAGCAGCATTTCACGGGATTTCGAGGTAGCTGTCCAGCGTCCACAACTTCTCCATTTCCCTTCCTTATTTAGTTTAGCATTTGATTCAGAGACATATGTTATAGTTTTAGCAGAGTTAGATTTATTTCCATAGATGCTCATGACTATTGACTCCAGTTCCTGGGAGGTTGGTTAGACTAATATTGGGAAGTTGAGACTTAATCATATTCATTATGATGTGGTTGCTTGCTTATTGTTTAATTATGAACTATTATAATTGAATAAACGCGTAGTAAGGTGATGGTTGGCTAGCCTAGTACCACGATAGGCGCCATCACGGCCTGTTAGGAGTTGGGGTCGTGACAGTAGCGCATAAACACTAGTTGGCTGAAGTTTACCCCTCAAAAAGGTATAAAGTATGTAGTTAAGAAAGGCATTAGGGTGAGGAATTTCAACCCTTAAATGGTCAAATTCATCCCCTAAAAATCCCTAGATAATTAAAGTACCATATAGTTTAGAATTATGTTAATGTAAGTACTAGGGTAGATGAGTTTGACTTGTTGATAGTCAAATTCACCCCATAATAGTGCACAAAACAACAGTATAAATGGCTGAAATTCAACCTTTAAAGGGTATAAAGTATGTAGTTAAGAAGGGAATTAAGGTGAGGAATTTGAACCCTTGCATGGTCAAATTCATCCCCTACAAATGCCTAGATGATTAAAGTGCTATATAGTTAGAATTATGTTAATGTTAGCACTAAGGTAGGTGAATTTGACTCTTTGACAGTCAAATTCGTCTCATAACAGTGTATGAGCATTAGTTAATTTTTTGGCACTGTCCTTTCAAAGGATGTAAAGTGGACAATCAAAGGCTCATGAGAGGAGAGAATCTGGAATCCTTTATACTGATCAGATTTATCCTCTTGAAATGCCTAAAAAATCAAGTTAAGGAATTAATATGGACTAAAGGTCCCAAGTATAAAAATGACAAGTCCGGAGGTGAGTTGATCCTTTTATGATCACATTCACCCTAAGAAAGTGCATAAATAATTCTTCCAGGTAATACGGTTTGAACAGAAGCATTATCAGAATTAAAACTGACCTTTCCATGGTCAGTTTGGTTTCGGTAGTTGCATAACACTCAATCAATTAGGGTGTTTATAGATTCCAAAGGAAGGCACAAGAATATGGCCTTAAGGGAATTCGAGTTAGGCAAATTAGCTAAAATTTCTTTGTTTTGTCTAGTTTTCCATTTTCCTGAAAAAATGTATTTAGATGACAGTAGTTTATATTCATTTTCAGAATCATTTTAATTTAAGACTGGACTGTATATATGTAAATTCTGCTTAATATTCATGTTTGGTTTTTTCCTCTGAAAGTAGGTTGTTTTTTTAGTGAATTTAATAATCCAATCCCTGTCTCTAAAATAGCATGACAACAGTAGGAGGTTGAGTATATATCTAAGCTGGCATGTACAGGATTTTTATCAGCACGCTGATTTAAAAAATGGCTATCACGATTATAGTTACCATCAGTGTAAGGTAGAGTTAATCACGCCTAATTCATTTTGCACCTAGTAAACTCTCTGAAATCAACGTATGTAACATATTCTTTACAAATGAATTTCAAATTCCAGTGACACATGCTCATATTCAGACTGATAAAAGAAATTGTAGGTTAGTCTTAGACTACAAAATTCAAACACCAAGTATTCACTTTTGACAATATGCATCCTTGAAAATCTGGCGATTTATTTGTACACAATGTGGCAAATCTTTGAATGTATATGAGTGTAATATTTCCCAAAAATGATGACTGAAAATAACACTAAAACGCAGATTCTGGTTATATTTGTGCAAATGTTCCTATTATGCTTATCCCCAGTGATGTTAGTTCAAACAACACGTATCCTTTCCTGTTAACTAGACACAATTAGGATTGGCCAAAGGGTTGAAATAATCAAGAGGCTAAAATGGCCATAGCCCGAAACATGTTATCTTTAGGCTAGTGAACATCATTTAGGTAATCCTTGGATAGAATGAATACCTTTAGTTTGAAACGTGACAAAAATTTATCATTACCTCAAAATTACCTAAACTACACTTGGGAGTGGCAACTCATGCCCCCGACACTCGACTCAAAACAACTAATAAAGTTGCACATAGCAACCACGGGTGCATTTCATGTGACGTGTTTGCCGTGTGCTCAAAAACAACAAGTGCACGCCATCGTGACCTGTTCAAGATAATTCCATAAACGTCCCAATTGATCTTAAAAACTAAAACGCTCCTTCAAAAATAGAAAACATAAGGAATAATCGAATGTTTCTTCAAATAGGCACTATAAACTGTCATGACCAATAGTCTTGACTACGTAAGCTACACTCGGGTTCGACAACTCATGTCCCCGTCTTCAAACTTCAAATCATAATAAAATCACGTGTTGCGGTTACGGGTGCATTTCATGTGGCGTAATCGTAATACGTTCAAAAGCATAACAAGTGCACATTCTCGTGACTTGTTTTCAAGATAAATCCATACTTATCAAAAGCGGCTAAATTTCAAAGAGTTTTAAGTATACAATAGGCTAGTACACGTAAATAATCGGATAATTTAGGCCAAACAATAATAGTTAAGCGACCGTGCTAGAACCATGAAACTCGAGAATGCCTAACACCTTCTCCCGGGTTTACATAATTCCTTACTCGGTTTTCTAGTCAGAGACAAATCAAAACAGAGTCAAAATTCCTCAGTTTGAGATTTTCAAAACAAAGCGGTGTCCCGGAGCATCGTCAAAAATCCAGGTGGCGACTCTGAAATAATAAATAAATCCCAAAATCCAATAATGTCACTTTAATTGGAAAAACTCCCTTATTAGCCTTCATAAATCACAGGGTAGTGAAAAAAGAGGTGTGACATTAATTAAGCCTAATATATTAAAAATTAGACCTGGGCTAATGTTCCCAGGCCCAAAAACAAGTCGCTATAAACTACCCAAATGCCTAGCCCAAATAATTAAACATGCCCCCCCCCCCCCCTATGACACCAAGACGACCCTGTTTTGTTTAAGTGAAATGATCCCAGTCGTGGATCTATTTTGATCAAATGACTGGGAACTCCACAACCGCTTAGTATTTAACTGTTCCCAAACACCCCCTACCCCCCATTTGCAAAGTTTAACCCCCATATCCGTCTCTCTCTTCTCTCTCACTCTCACCGGATTCCGCCATACCACCGCCTTGCTCCGCCGGCCGGAAATCGCCACCGGAGGCGGAGCTCAACAAAACACCCCCAAATTTTTACCAGGCAATCAGATTCTCTCCCTCTCTCCATATATCCCACTAGTTTTCCCCAATTAAGCCCACAAATTCTCTAATTTCAGATCTCAGATTCGAAACCCTAGTTTTGTCCCCTTCTAACTTTTCCGTTCGATCTTGGGCCGTATAAACCAAGGACTTCCATTAATCGATAGCTCTTGTTGAGAGAAATCGATGAATGGTCGTATGAGTTCATTTTTTGCCCCATGGAACTTAGTCCGATTCAAGGTTGTTCTTCATTTTAAAATAAACCTGGAAGTAAGTCCATCTCTGTTTTCCCTTCGTTATCATCATCAATATGTGCTTTTGTTTAGGATGCATGATTTAGGTTTTACTCTTTTTGTGTTTGTTCATGTTTGATACTAATTTCCATCTTTAGTTAATTTCAATCCTTTGAAATTTAAGTATCATTAGCATACATAGCCTTTTCTCCCTTCCCGTTTGTATGTTTGTTCTTCCCTGCTAGTATAGTTAATTTTGATTAATTAATTGACAGTCTGTTTGGTAAATAGATTAGCAAAGTCAAATAAATTGGTAATTTCCTAAGACTCCTAGTGTTCCTGTGAATGACTAACTCTGGTTTTACTTAGTCAATTGTTTATCCCTTAAAACTCAGTTTCTTTCGAATTAAAATTAAGTGAAGAAGTTTGTTAATTCCATGATTAGGTTAGACCATGGTTACCTTTAGGTTAAATAAGTTTGATTTTTGCCTCAAAGCTTTAAATGACTACAATTGAAGCAATGTCAGTCTTGTTCAATACTAGAATCATCTAGTTGGTTCTAGAAGGATCTCTGAAATCAAATTAGGGTCAGAATCTAGGGTATAATTGAAATAATTAATTTTAAAAGGATAAAATGTGCAATTTACAAAAGTTGGACATCAGAAGGTTCTAGTATTGTATAGTTGTCCTCATTGTTGCACATGCCAAAATACTGAAATTGGGCCTGAAAAAGGAGAGACAACTGTCCAAATATAGGGAATAATTTGATTTTAGGGTAGAGTATGCTCTTTAGATACCATCTTAGGTTACACTATAAAAGAAAAGGAGTCCTACATTCCAGGGCAGAGAAAAATATAACAGCAGCTACTCACAAACTGAAAAGTTTCAAAAATATCAATAGAGAAACAAAAGAGAAAATCTGGCTATTTTCTTTAAACAAAAAATACTGCAGTGTGTTGCTTTGATTCTGAGTTTCATGTTCTTCCTTGGTGTTCTGATTTTGAGAGCCTAAGTACTCATACTCGAAATTTATGGGTTGGATTCCTGCCGTGCTTCCTGATTTTGTTGCTATTTCTTCTTAGCTCCAGTCAAGAGCTTATTCTGTTTCTTCTCATTTTGATTTTGCTACTATAGGTATGTAGATCTCATCTGATATCCTCTGTGGTGACATTTGCAAAATGAAATATGATGTTTATTTGTTGCGTTTCTGGATGAGTTTTTCTTCGTGTTTTTTTTCTAGCTTGTTAGTGCCAAACTTGTCTTGAATTCTCAGTTGTTGTTAAATAGTGCCATAGAATTACTTTTTCCTAAATTTTCAGAATGTTCATGTGTTGTTGAGATGATACATGTTATTTGTGTAAGGATCTAGTACTATTTACTTGCTTTTGTTGACATCTGGAACAAATGATAATCTCTTGTCTTTGTTTTTATGAAATTTCTGCTGTTTGTATGAAGAGTTTCGACCGAAAAAGGAAAGTTTTTTTTATACTGTTTCAGCCCCCATGAGATATGTCAAGAACAAGGTCGACATGCAAATCAGCTCTGTAGCTGTTTTTGCAAGACATAGATCATGTGAAAGTTTGAAACAAGCAAAATCCCTGGATCAAATTTATGTACCCATTTAGGACTTTTTTGTGATTTGGGATTTAGGTTTTCTTTGTCATTTTCATATTTAGGACTTGGTGACTTAGATTCAGCTATTTGCTATTGAGCATTCTTTATAAACCATATGAAACGCTTGTAATTACATTCGAATTTGACTCTTGTAATTAATGATTGTAGGTATGTTTGTGTACTTTGGAGTTCTTCTTTAGATTTAAATAGACAAAAGAAATTGTCTGATGTCCCTTTACCGTTTGCTCTGAGCATGTTCATAGCAGCTAAAATCAGTAAAAACGAGGGTCTCTTATGACCCCTATTGTAATGATCTGGTCGGTCGTTACGCAGGCTCTGTATTATATTTACTGTAATTGCCTTGTCATAGGTTGGTTATACTATTTATGATGTGTTAGATTCGGTTAGCTCGGGTTCGGAATGGTTGTAGTGAGAATTGAGATACTTAGTCTCTAAAAATAGTTTTATAATTGGAAAGGTCAACTGAGAGTTGACTTATTGGTAAACAATTTCGGAATGCGGATTTTATGGCTCGGATAGCTTCGTTAGGATATTTGGGACTTAGGAGTGTGTTCGGAATATATTTGTGATGTCCGGTGTAGAATTAGGCTTGAAATGGCGAAAGTTGGATTTTAGCGATTTCCGGTCGGCAGTGGAAAATAGGCTACCGGGGTCGAAATGGAATTCCGGAAGTTGGAGCAGGTTCGTAATGTTATTTTGGATATGCGTGCAAAAATTTCAGATCAATCGAAGGTGTTTTGGATTATTTCGGCATAGTTGGTGGAATTTAGAAATTTCAAAGTTCATAGGCTTGAATTCGATGTGATTTTGGTGTTTTTGTATTGTTTTTGGTGTTTAGAAGGCTCTATCAAGATTGAATGATGTTATGGGATACATTGGTAGGTTTGGTTGAGGTTCGAGGGCCTCGGGTTTATTTTGGATGCTCAAAGAGATTGCTGTTTTTCTGGTGTTTCTGCAGCAGGGAATTGTTCATCGCGATCGCGTGGATCTGTCCGTGATCGCGTAGAGTAAGTTGAGGCCAGGGGTGAAATTGTCCTTCGCGATCGCAGGGTCAAGAATGCGATCGCGTAAGGTAGTGAGGTTGTGCATCGCGATCGCGGGTCTTATGTCGCGATCGCATAGACGAATTGGGAGTGGCAACGAGGCCTTGGAATTTCCCTACGCGATCGCATAGAGTTGGACACGATCGCATAGGTCAAGGAGTCTAAGCATCGTGATCGTGTGGAATATGTCGCGATCGCAGAGAGTAAAAGCTGAGGGTCTGTGTGTTGCTCTTCGCGATCACGTGATTGGTTCCGCGATCGCAGTGAAGAAAGACCCGGGCAGTATAAATTAAATCAATTCGCGACCCTTGCCCAATTTTCCACAATTTTTGAACAGGATTAGAGGTTTTGGAGAGATTTTGAGGAGGGAAACGATTGTTCTTGTCATGACCCAAATCTCGATTCAGGTCGCAATGGAGCCCAACGACGAGGTTAGGCCAGCCAATAGAGAAACGCTAAGTGTTACCATTCCCCGTTACGCAAATTCATCTTTTAACCAATTTTAAACAAATATAAACATGATAATGGCGGTGATGTGAACTAAAACTACAAGTGCGGAAATCAACCAATAGGCATGTCGCATAACATATGTACAGCCAACCAACCAAAATATACACCACGTGTGTGCTAGGAACTAGTGTCACGAGTGCCACGGGCAACTACTGAATATACAATGACTACAACATATACAGGGTCTCAGTCTGAATGAGATGGACAGATAATATAACAAAAGAACTCCACGGTGCTGCTAGGAAGTCGCCGGGAAAGCAGCTCACCGTGAAGTATGACCACGCTATCAATATCTAGTACCGGCTTGATAATCAGACGTACCAGCCTCCAGACATGTACAGTCAAGTACAAAAAAGAAAAGAGAGTACAGCATGAGTACATATTAAATAAATATGTGCCCAGTGAGTATCCCGCCTAAACTCGAAGAAGTAGTGACGAGAGGTCAACTTGATACTCACTAAGGTCCAACTGTAATAACATATGATAAAATATAATGAAATACAGTAACCATGTCAGGGAAATAAGCAACAATTATATATATCGAGGGCAGAAATCCAAACAAATACTGAAGTAAACAATAAAGCACTTTCAAGGGTAAGACCACCGAATGATACAATAATCACAAATTCTTAGATCCGCCGTGGCGTACGACCCTCTCCCATAAGGTACCTTCTACACTCTCCGTGGTGTACGGCCCGATCCCATATTCATTTCAATTTCTTTTCAACACTCTCGTGGCGTACGACCCGATCCCATACATTTCATAATTTCTCAACACTGTCGTGGCGTACGGCCCGATCCCATATATATTCAATTACTTTCAACATTGTTGTGGCGTACGACCCGATCCCATATATTTCAAAATTTCTTTTCAACTCTGCCGTGGCGTAGGGCCCGATCCCATATAGACATAATCACTCTCAAACCTGCCGTGGCATATGGCTCGGTCCCATAATCTTTCAATACTTACTTTCCATAACAAATTCCTTGCCATTCAACAATTTTTTATCCATAAAGCCTCAGAGAAATAACACTATGCAAAACATAATTTCATAGTACATATGGCGTCACAATAAATCATATAAAGCATTACAAGACAAACATATCAGGCATTACGAGAAAAGCATATAAGGCATGATGTGGGCCTAACTACCCGGACATAACAATAATAGCCGCTATGTACGGACTCTAGTCACTTGGCGCGTACGTAGCCCCAAAACAAGTTACACATAGCATATACATCACCTATGGGGACAATTCCCTCTTACAAGGTTAGAAAGGAGACTCACCTCATGTCGAATCTACCCCTCGGACCACAATTGCGCCCGAATTTCCGAACTCTACACCCGAGGACTCGCAACTAGCCAAAAAGGTATACAATACATCGATGCATGCACAATGTGATAAATTATCTTAGCTATTCGATAAAGTCGCCGTTTTTGAAGAATTTCTAGATTCCAACCCCGGTCCCGCACGATCAAATTCCGAGAATTCTCAAAGGGATCACTCACCCATAACCTAAGGTTCATTAATGTGTGATTTCTACTTTGATTCATAGCCTAAAACGGATAATCACAAAATCTTCAAGAACCCTAAAATTACTACCTAATTCTATGATTTTTGGATGATTTAGTAGTGAATTTAACTAGGAATTAATGTTAAAGCTAGAAGATTATGGGGTTTAACTTACCTCTTACAGTGGGTGGTCGTGGGAGGTGCTGCCCAAACTTGGATGCTCTCAAATGGAGGTTGATGGTGGGTAAAATGAAGAAAAACCCGTAATTTGGACATTTAAAAAGGGCTGGAAACAGTGATTTCCGCACCCGCGACCTTGGGACCGCAGGTGCGGTCCCGCACCTGCGAGAAAATCACCGCCCCCGCGGAAAAATGGCCTGGGACCCTGGCATCGCACCTGCGGAGAAGGAGTCCGCACTAGCGGTGCCGCTCCTGTGGAAAAAGGGTCACGCTTGCGATGCGGGGTCGCACCTGCGAAGGCTGGACCACAATTGCGCAATCGCACCTGCGACTGAGAGACCGCAGGTGCGGTCACACTAGAAGCAGCCACACCAGCAGTGGATTTTGCTGGTTTTTGGTCTCGTGCGGGGTCCGGGAAGCACCTGGTCCTACCCGAGCCCCTGTCCAAATATACCAACAAGTCTGTATTCATGATACGGACTCGCTCGAACTCCCGGGATATGGAAAACAACAACGAGACTCAAAATTCAACCCCAAAACCAAATTGAATCAAAACTTAAGAACTTGAAACTCTAGAATTCACTTCAAGGCACCGAACCGGCCTAAACTACTAAGAATGACTTCAAATTTTGCAGACATGTTGTAAATGACATGACGGAACTATTCCCTATCTCGGAATTTCATTCGGACCTCGGGAACATAAAATCACCTTTCAAGCCAAATTTCAAATTCTTTAAAAAATCCTCAAAACTTCATTAACTCCAATTACCCTATTTTGATCCGAAACCAATCAAATCAAGTCCGTTTCTTACCAAGTTTCACAGATAACTTAAATAACACATATTGAACCTGTTCCGGGCTCCGAAATCATAATACGGGCCCGGCAGCACAGGTTTCACATCAAGGTTCATGTTCATTAGCCTTTAATATCTTCATAAAATAATTTTCTTTAAAAATTCATTTCTCGGACTTGGGTCGTCGAAATTCGATACCGGTCATACGCCTAAGTCCCATATTTTCCTACGGACCTTCCGGGACCGTAAGATCAGGGTTCGTTTACCAAAAATATTGACCAAAGTCAACTTTATTCAATTAATTTTTATAAGTTAAACTCTTAATCAAGTTTTAACATAAAGGCTTCCCGGCTACGCGCCCGGGTTACGCACGCACAACGAGGTGAGATTAACAGAGGCTTTCGGGGCCTCGTAACATAGCCAAAAACTAGATTCACATAAGATTACCTCTTTTGGGTCATCACAATCTCCCCCTCTAAAACAAACGTTCGTCCTCGAACGAACATAGAATCGTACCTGAAGAGCCGAATAGCTGTGGATACCTGCTCCGCATGTCCTCCTCGGACTCCCAAGTCGCCTCGTCGACTGGTTGGCCCCTCCACTGGACCTTTACGACAGAAATTCTCTTAGACCTCAACTGGCGGTCCTGCCTATCAATAATAGCAACTGGCTCCTCCTCAAAGCCCAACTTCTCATATAACTGAATAGTGTTGAAATCAATCACGTGAGAGAAATCGGCATGATATCTCCGAAGCATGGATACATGAAATACCGGATGAACTCTCGATAAGGCGGGAGGTAAAGCGAGCTCGTAAGCAACCTCCCCGACTCGCCTCAACACCTCGAAAGGGCCTATAAACCTGGGGCTCAGCTTGCCCTTCTTCCGGAATCTCATAACTCCCTTCATCGGCGACACCTTCAACATAACCTTATCTCTCTCCATAAATTCTACCTCACGCGCCCGCTGATCTGCGTAACTCTTCTGTCTGGACTGAGCTGTGTTGAGCCTTTCCTAAATAATGTTCACCTTTTCCAAGGCATCTCTCACCAGATCTGTACCATATAGCTTGGCCTCGCCAGGCTCAAACCACCCAATTGGAGAACGACATCGCCGATCATATAAAGCCTCGAATTGAGCCATCTCAATGCTGGACTGATAAGTGTTATTGTATGCAAACTCTGCCAAAGGCAAGAACTGGTCCCATTGACCGCCAAAATCAATCACAAAAGCCCTGAGCATATCCTCCAAAATCTGAACTGTACGCTCTAACAGGCCATCAGTCTGAGGGTGAAATGCTGAACTGAGGTCTATCTGAGTACCCATCTCGCTGTGCAAAGCTCTCCAGAAGTGCGAGGTGAACTGAGGACCTCGATCTGATATAATGGACACCATCACCCCGTGCAACCGAACTATCTCCCGAACATAAATCTGGGCCAGCCTCTCCGTAGTATAAGTAGTAGCCACAAGAACGAAATGCACCGATTTGGTCAATCTATCCACAATGACCCAAACCGCGTCAACCTTCCGCAAAGTCCGAGGCAACCCAACCACAAAATCCATGGTGATGCGCTCCCATTTCCACTCAGGAATGGGCATCTGCTGAAACAGGCCTCCTGGCCTCTGGTGCTCGTACTTGACGTGCTGACAATTGAGGCATCTAGCCACAAACTGCACTATATCTTTCTTCACCCGCCTCCACCAGTAGTGCTGCTTCAAATCACGGTACATCTTCGTCGCACCCGGATGAACCGAATATAGAGAACTGTGGGTCTCTTCTAAAATTCTCTTCCTCAAGCCATAAATATTAAGAACACATAAACGGCCCTGGAGCCTCAAGACACCATCCTCGCCTAAAGTAACCTCTTTAGCCTTACCTTGGACCACTGCATCCCGAAGCTCTGCAAGGCATGGACCGTCAAACTGTCGGGCCTTAATCTCCCCCAACAATGAAGACTGAGCAACTACATGATCCAAAACTCGACGAGGCTCAGAAAGGTCCAATATCACAAGGCGATTGGCCAAGGACTGAATCTCCAAGGCTAAAGGTCTCTCCTCAGCTGCAATGTAGGCCAAGCTACCCATACTCGCTGCCCTCCTGCTCAAAGCATCTGCTACTACATTTGCCTTGACCGGATGATATAAAATAGTGAGATCATAATCTTTTAACAACTCAAGCCATCTCCGCTGCCTCAAGTTAAGGTCCCTCTGCTTAAGCAAGTACTGCAGGCTGCGGTGGTCGGTGTAGACCTCACAAGATACACCATATAGATAATGCCGCCATATCTTTAAAGCATAAACAATCGCTGCCAACTCCAAATCGTGCACAGGGTAATTCCTTTCATGAACCTTCAGTTGTCGCGAAGCATAAGCAATAACCCTGCCATCCTGCATCAGCACACACCCCAACTCGATGCGTGAAGCGTCGCAATACACAGTATACATCCTAGAACCGGAAGGCAATGACAGAACTGGTGCCGAGGTCAAAGCTAACTTGAGCTTCTGAAAGCTCGCCTCACACCCGTCAGACCACTGAAATGGGGCATTTTTCTGAGTCAATCTGGTCAGTAGGGCTGCAATAGAGGAGAACCCCTCCACGAATCGGCAATAATAGCCTGCTAGGCCCAAGAAACTCCTGATATCTGAAGCTGAAGTAGGACGCGGCCAACTCTGAACCGCCTCAATCTTTTGAGGATCAACCTTGATACCTTCTTCGGATACCACATGCCCCAAAAATGCCATAGAATCTAACCAAAACTCGCACTTGGAGAACTTAGCATACAACTTCTGTTCCCGCAAGGTCTGGAGCACAACTGTCAAGTGTTGCTCATGCTCACCCAGGCTCCGCGAATAAATCAAGATGTCATCAATGAAAACGATGACGAAGGAATCAATATACGGCCTGAATACCCTATTCATCATGTCCATGAATGATGCTGGGGCATTAGTCAAACCAAAGTACATCGCCAGGAACTCATAATGGCCATACCTAGTACGAAATGCAGTCTTCGGAACATCTGAAGCCCGAATCCTCAGCTGATGATAACCCGATCTCAAGTCAACCTTGGAAAACACTTGAGCACCCTGTAATTGATCAAACAAATCATCGATGCGCTGCAGAGGATACTTATTCTTGATGATCACTTTATTTAGCTGGCGATAGTCAATGCACATCCGCATAGACCCATCCTTCTTCTTCACAAATAAGACTGGAGCACCCCACGGCGATACACTCGGCCTGATGAAACCCTTGGCCAACAACTCCTCAAGCTGCTCCTTCAACTCCTTCATCTCCTTAGGAGCCATACGATAATGGGGAATGGAAATAGGCTGAGTATCTGGAGCCAAATCAATACAGAAGTCAATATCCCGATCTGGAGGCATGCCTGGAAGATT
Source organism: Nicotiana undulata (assembly GCA_005239495.1). NCBI lineage: Eukaryota > Viridiplantae > Streptophyta > Magnoliopsida > Solanales > Solanaceae > Nicotiana > Nicotiana undulata. Next base: position 8,358 of record ML270951.1, on the reverse strand, counting down.
CGAAGGAAACACACTCGGAAACTCTCGAACAACAGGTACGGAATCAATGGTAGGAGACTCGGCGGTGGTGTCCCGCACATTTGCAAGGTAAGCCAAACAACCTTTCTCGACCATATGCCGAGCCTTTATGAAGGAAATAACCCGGCTGGAGGTACTAACGGAAGAACCTCTCCATTCTAGTCTAGGCGACTCAGGCATGGTTTAAGTGACTGTCTTGGCATGGCAATCTACCACAGCATGATAAGGAGATAGCCAATCCATGCCTAGGAGAACCTCAAAACCAATCATATCCAGCAATAAAAGATCTGCTCGGGTATCGAAACCGCAGAAAGTGACCACACAAGACCGGTAGACTCGGTCTACCACCACAGAATCACCCACATGAGTGGACACATATATAGGGGAACACAAGGACTCACGAGGGATATCCAGGAAATGAGCAAATAGTACGAAAACATATGAATACGTGGATCCTGGATCAAATAGTACCGAAGCCTCCCTACCACATACTGAGATAATAACTGTGATCACTGCGTCTGAGGCCACTGCATCTGATCTGGCCGGAATGGCATAAAATCCTGCTGAGGCTCCTGAAGGCTGAACTCCCCCAGAGTGAACAGGAACTAACTGACCTCCTCCTAACTGGCCTCCCCCTCTAGGACGACCCCTACCGACTTGTCCTCCACCTCGAGGCGGCCGGACTGTTAGTGCTGAACTCCTAGGCTGATAACTCTGCTGCACTGCCTTGCCTCGATACCTGGAACAAAACCTTCATGTATGACCCGGCTCCCCACAGTCGAAACAACCTCCAGGTGCTACTGCCCGCTGCCCGAAAGGAGAAGAACCCTGAATAGCCGGAGGGCGATGTGAACCCTCTGGTAAGGCACTGAAATAGGAACTAGAGGGTCTCTGATGACTGGAATAACTACTAGGTGCACCCTGGGTTGCTGGGGGACGATAGGAACGCTCTGGCATAGCGCCGAACTGAGGCCTCACTGAAATACCCCTGGGAGGTAGTGGAGATGCTGAATATGAAGGCCTACTGAACTGGTCTCTACCCCTAGCTGGAGCACCCCTAAAGTCACCTGTGAACCTGGCCCTATTGTCCTGCTGACCTGGCTGACCCTGCTCCCTACTCCTCATACGGTAACCCCTCAATCCGTCGAGCTATCTCGACTACAAGCTGGTATGGCGTACCCATCTCTACCTCTCTGGCCATAGAGGTCCTGATACCCGGATGCAAGCCTTCCACAAACCGTCGTACCCTCTTGACATCAGTAGGCAATATCATAAGGGCATGGGCGGACAACTCGGAGAATCTAGCCTCATAATCAGTCACTGACATCTGCCCCTGCTCTAGTCGCTCAAGCTAACCCCGTAGCTCCTCCCTCTCAGAAGGTGGAATGTATCTGTCTAGAAATAGCTGAGGGAAATGGTCCCAAGTGACAGGAGGAGAATCTGCTGGCCTGCTGAGAATATATGATTGCCACCACCTGCGAGCTCTGCCCTCTAACTGAAATGTGGTGAAATCCACTCCATGGGACTCCAAAATCCTCATGTTGTGCAGTCTGTCCCTGCACCTATCAATAAAATCCTGAGCATCCTCTCCCCGATCACCCCCGAAGACTGGAGGGCAAAGTCGGGTCCATCTATCCAACATCTTCTGCTGGTCACCCTCTGCAATTGGCCTGGGCTCTAGGGCTGCTACTACGGGCTGAACCCCTCCCACGGGCAGTGTGCCTGGGGTATGACGTGCTGCTGCTGCCTGAGCGGTAGGAGTTTGGACTCCCCCTCCTGCCTGAGAAGTAGCAGGGTCGACTGGAAATAAACCAGCCTGAACATAGTGTCCATGAATCTCAGCATACGGCCCATGACCTCCTGGAAGCCTGGCCCCATCATGAAATGTACTGGAGCAGGTGGTACTGGAGGCACCTCATCCTGCTCCTCCATAATAGGGTCCTTTGGTTGTGCCACTGGCATAGCTCTGGGACTCCCTCGTCCCCTACCTCAGGCAGGTGCTCTGCCCCTGCCTCTACCCCGAACTTAGGCAGCCGGGGTAGCAGCCTCTCCCGGACAAGGAACATTGGATGCACGCGTCCTCACCATCTGTGAAAGAATAGAAGAATAATTTCGAGTATGTTATAGATTGCACGACAGGATATGAATAAAGGGAAGTTTCCTAACACCCCACAGCCTCCTGAAGATAAGTACAGACGTCTCCGTACCTATCCGCAAGACTCTACTGGGCCTGCTCGTGACTCGTGAGACTTACGTGAACCTAGTGCTCTGATACCACGTTGTCACGACCCAAATCTCGATTCAGGTCGCGATGGCGCCCAATGGAGAGGTTAGGCCAGCCAATAGAGAAACGCTAACTGTTACCATTCCCTGTTACGCAAATTCATCTTTTAACCAATTTTAAACAGATATAAACATGATAATGGCGGCGATGTGAACTGAAACTACAAGTGTGGAAATCAACCAATAGGCATGTCGCATAACATATGTACAACCAACCACCCAAAATATACACCACGTGTGTGCCAGGAACTAGTGTCACGAGTGCCACCGGCAACTACTCAATATATAATGACTACAATATATACAGGGTCTCAATCTGAATGAGATGGACAGAGAATATATAACAAAAGAACTCCGGGGTGCTGCTAGGAATTCGTCGGGAAAGCAGCTCACCGTGAAGTATGACCACGCTAATAATATCTAGCACCGGCTTGATAATCAGACGTACAAGCCTTCGGACCTGTACAGTCTAGTACATAAATGAAAAGAAAGTGCAGCATAAGTACATATTAAATAAATATGTACCCAGTGAGTATCCCACCTAAACTCGAAGAAGTAGTGACGAGAAGTCGACTCGATACTCACTAAGGTCCAACAGTAATAACATATGATAAAATATAATGAAATACAGTAAGCATATTAGGGAAATAAGCAACAAGTAAATATATCAAGGGCAGAAATCCAAATAAATACTGAACTAAACAATGAAGCACTTTCAAGGGTAAGACCACCGAATGATACAATAATCACAAATTCTTAGATCCACCGTGGCGTACGGCCCTCTCCCATAAGGTACCTTCTACACTCGCCGTGGTGTACGGCCCGATCCCATACTCATTTCAATTTCTTTTCAACACTGTCGTGGCGTACGGCCCGATCCCATATATTTTATAATTTCTCAACACTGTCGTGGCGTACGGCCCGATCCCATATATATTAAATTACTTTCAACAGTGTCATGGCGTACGGCCCGATCCCATATATTCACAATTTCTTTTCAACTCTGCCGTGGCATAGGGCCTGATCCCATATAGACATAATCACTCTCAAACCTGCCGTGGCATACGGCCCGATCCCATAATCTTTCAATACATACTTTCCATAACAAATTCCTTGCCATTCAAGAATTTCTTTTCCATTAAGCCTCAGAGAAATAACACTATGCAAAACATAATTTCATAGTACATATGGCGTCACAATAAATCATATAAAGCATTACAAGATAAACATATCAGGCATTACGAGAAAAGCATATAAGGCATGATGTGGGCCTAACTACCCGGACATAACAATAATAACCGCTACGTACGGACTCTCGTCACTGGCGCGTACGTAGCCCCAAAACAAGTTACACATAACATATACATCACCTATGGGGACAATTCCCTCTTACAAGGTTAGAAAGGAGACTCACCTTGTGTCGAATCTACCCCTCGGACCACAATTGTACCCGAAATTCCGAACTCTACCCCCGAGGACTCGCAACTAGCCAAAAAGGTATACAATACATCGATGCATGCACAATGTGATAAATTATCTTAGCTATTCAATAAAGTCGCCGTTCTTGAAGAATTTCCAAATTCCAACCCCGGTCCCCCATGATCAAATTCCGAGAATTCTCGAAAGGATCACTCACCCATAACCTAAGGATCATTAATGTGTGATTTCTACTTCAATTCATGGCCTAAAACTAATAATCACAAAATCCTCAAGAACCCTAAAATTTCTACCTAATTCTATGATTTTTGGATGATTTAGTAGTGAATTTAACTAGGAATTAATGTTAAAGCTAGAAGATTATGAGGTTTAACTTACCTCTTACAGTGGGTGGTCGTGGGAGGTGCTGCCCAAACTTGGATGCTCTCAAATGGAGGTTGATGGTGGGTAAAATGAAGAAAAACCCGTAATTTGGACATTTAAAAAGGGCTGGAAACAGTGATTTCCGCACCTGCGACCTTGGGACCACAGGTGCGGTCCCGCACCTGCGAGAAAATCACCGCCCCTGCGGAAAAAAGGCCTGGGACCCTGGCATCGCACCTGCGGAGAAGGAGTCCGCACCAGCGGTCCCGCTCCTGCGAAAAAAGGGTCGCGCCTGCGATGCGGGGTCGCACCTGCAAAGGCTGGACCGCAGGTGCGCAATCGCACCTGCGACTGAGAGACCGCAGGTGCGGTCACACCAAAAGCAGCCACACCAGCAGTGGATTTTGCTGGTTTTTGGTCTCGTGCGGGGTCCGGGAAGCACCTGGTCCCACCCGAGCCCCCGTCCAAATATACCAACAAGTCTGTATTCATGATACAGACTCGCTCAAACTCCCGGACATGGAAAACAACAACGAGACTCAAAATTCAACCCCAAAACCAAATTGAATCAAAACTTATGAACTTGAAACTCTAGAATTCACTTCAAGGCGCCGAACCGGCCTAAACTACTCGGAATGACTTCAAATTTTGCAGACAAGTTGTAAATGGCATGACGGAACTATTTCCGGTCTCAGAATTTCATTCGGACCTCGGGAAAATAAAATCACCTTTCAAGCCAAATTTCAAATTCTTTAAAAAAATCCTCAAAACTTCATTAACTCCAATTCCCCCATTTTGATCCGAAACCAATCAAATCAAGTCCGTTTCTTACCAAATTTCACAGATAACTTAAATAACACATATTGAACCTGTTCCGGGCTCCGAAATCATAATACGGGCCTGGCAGCACATGTTTCACATCAAGGTTCATGTTCATAAGCCTTTAATATCTTCATAAAACAATTTTCTTTAAAAATTCATTTCTCGGACTTGGGTCCTCGGAATTCGATTACGGGCATACGCCCAAGTTCCATATTTTCCTACAGACCTTTCGGGACCGTCGGATCACAGATCCGGGTCTGTTTACCAAAAATATTGACCAAAGTCAACTTTATTCAATTAATTATCATAAGTTAAACTCTTAATCAAGTTTTCACATAAAGGCTTCCCGGCTACGCGCCTGGGCTGCGCACGCACAATGAGGTGAGATTAACGGTTGCTTACGGGGCCTCATAACATAGTCAAAAATTAGATTCACATAAGATGACCTCTTTTGGGTCATCACAGTTCTTCATTGAGGTAAGATTTTTGGCTTTCGTAACTCGATTATAGGTGATTAATGACCAAATTAACAGTGTGTAATTGGGAAATATTAGTGGAAAAAGGGGAAACTAGGGCTTGAGTTTAAGAGACCTTCTAGGGGTGTCACGACCCAAATTCCCAACCTTAGTGATCTTGATGGAACCTAACACCACACTTTCTAGGCAAGCCAATGTTAGAAATCGCTTAATTAATTTCCTTAATTAATTACTTCAGCATAATTAGCTCAATTTAAAAAGGACTTAATTAGGGTAATTCCCAACAACAATAAAATAGAATAATGAAAATGCCAATTAAAGGAAACGAACCACGAACTAATTATAATAATAACTCTAAGACTACCCTAGGGTCTGGTCTCACAATCCACGAACTACTAAACAATACTACAAATAATGTCTGAAAGAAATAGTGTAACCAATCTGAATGATATAAAATAGTGTAAGTAAATATAGGAGAAGACTCTCGGATATCTGCGAACGCCGGCAGATGCACCTCGTGTCTCCAAACAAAATCGGGTGGTTGTCCTAGAATCCACTACTACTGAATGGTACCTGGATCTGTGCAAAAAGAGCACAAAGTGTAGTATTAGTAAAATGACCCCATGTATTGAGTAAGTGCCGAGCCTAACCTCGGCGAAGTAGTGAGGAGGCTAAGTCGGGCTTCAACAATATAACCGATAACAATAATAAATAATAAAGGCCGAAAGGAAATTAAACAAATGGATAAATAAAGGCTGCAACAAAATAAAATAACTCAGCTATAACCAATTCTCAAATACCTCTTCAAAATTCCAAAATTTAACTTTAAATAAAATAGTACGAAAATATTTAGAGAGTAGTAATAAATTAGCCATTTCAACTATTCAAACTTTTATTTCCTTTTTCTTTAAAAATATTAGTAAAATATATATATATAAATATCCTCCCTTATCACTCCTTGTTGCGGCGTGCAACCCGCTCCCACCGTCCTCTCTTATTTATCCTCCCTAAAATATCTCCCTTATTACTTATGTTGCGGCANTTTATTCAAAATTTCACAAAGCAGGCCAAGCCTTTCACAATACTTTTGTTTCAACAATTATAAATAATAAACCACATTTTTCTCATGACTTCATCAATAACCTCTCGACCATGAAACCAACAAGAAAATCAAAATATATGCATTTATTCCATACCAAACCTCTCAGCCATATTTATATCACGAGGTAACCAGCTCAAACAACCAATACTCTTTCCAAACAGTCACAACAATAACTAACAACAATTCAACAACGCCAAATAGTCATAGAAACAATAATGAACATGTAACAGGTAAGTCAATAATCAAATAAGTGGGGAGCGGGAAAAGGGATCATGTTTAACAAACAATTTGGGTGGTGCATAGATACTCGTCACCAAACCTATACACAACACCCATGCAATTCACGTAGCAAACAAGTAGGGAGTCCTATTCCCTCAAGCTAAAGTTAGGCTAAACACTTACCTCAATTTCGCAGGCCACTCACTGCTCAATTATTGCTTTTTCTTTTGCATTCACCTCTAACTTGCTCGAATCTAATCAAAATTAACTTAATATCATTAACTAATGCTAAAGGAACTAGATTTATTGAAAAATATAATTTTTCCTAAGTTTTCTCAAAAAAAGTGAAAACCCGACCCCGGGCCTGCTTGGTCTAAACTCGAGGTTCAGACCAAATTACGTTTACCCATTCACCCACGAACCCAAATATGCTATTAGTTTTGAAACCCGACCTTAATTTGATATAAAAATCAATTTTTACAAAATTCCCTAATTCTACCCAAATCCAAGATTTTTACCATGAAAATTCTTTGTTTTTGCTTTAAAAATGATGCAAAATAATAAGAAATTGTAAGAACAAGGTTTGGAATTAATTACCTATAAACTGGGTGTCACGACCCAAAACCCGGTTCAGGTCGTGATGGCACCTAACGGCGAGGTTAGGCAAGCCAACATATGAATCCTTAGGAGATACTACCCCAGAACCCGATATTCCAGTTATTTACAATTTATAACAAATATAATGCGCAATATAACATCGATATGAGGTAGGGCCGTAGATACAAGCTGAGCCAAAGCTAGGCCAAATATATATACAACCCCGAATCCAAACATAATTACAACAAGTGTGTGCCAGGACTAGTGTCACAGTGTCAACAGGCGGCTACATAGATACAACAACTGAAATATATATACAAAAAATACAAGCCGCAGTCTGAAACAAAAAGACTGAGCAAAATGAAACTAGAAGGTTCCAGAGGTGCTGTCAGGATGACGCCAAGAAGACAGCTCACCGTATGGAGTGACACCGCGATCAGTATCTACCAGCGGACGGACGACCAGACGGGCCAGCCTCAAGAACTGCACAACCAAGTGCAGAAAAGAAAAGGAAGTGCAGCATGAGTACATATAAACAAATATGTACCCAGTGAGTATCCCGTCTAAACTCGTAAAGAGTAGTGACGAGAGGTGGAATATATACTCACTAAGGTCCAGTACATAATAAAATAAGGTGCATACCGAGCAATAAATCATGTGTGAAAATACATCAAGTATAAGGTCAGGTAATCAACAAACATGTAACTGATCTTAAACATCACCTTCCCTTTTCATTATGTGAAATACCTTATCTTGTTATCTCAATTATTCACTTTCCAGTACTCAGTATTGCTTCTCAACTCACCATCGTACGATCCCAACTCAATGTGGATGCTAATGAATGCATATGTGTATATAGAAATAACCGACACGGACAAGACTATCGACAGAAGTCATAAGGGTGGGTCATAAGGACTGACTCGGTCATAAAGCTCCACACGCTCGCGAATCATACTTGCGACTCCTGCGCTGACTCCGTAAAATCTCCACGATCGCAAATCATCCATGCGACTCGTGGGCAAATATCTCTCCCCGCTCGCG